>NW_026467306.1:0-13060 GCF_026875155.1 Cherax quadricarinatus
CCCCTTTTGTGAGTGCGTCCTGCAGCTTTTTTTGGAAATTGCGCACTTGCTGCCTGGATGAAAACAGTGATTAGCTCCTGTTCAGCCGTATCACAGTCTTCAGATAGAGAGTATGTGGACCACCAGTCATGAAGATAATCCTGGAACACCTTCCAGTTGGCCCCCCTTTAAACGTCCCATCTAGGAGGCAGCACCAACTGTGGGAGGCCTGTTGATGTTGAAGGTGGTGATCACTGCAAAGTGGTCACTGACAAGGTGAGGATGGGTTTCCCATGTGGCTCCTGCTGCGAGTTGTCTTGACCCGAAGGTTTAAGGTCGAGGCAGCCACCCACAGGTGTGTGGGGTCTCCATTGTTTAGCAACTTTACCTCTGGAAATATCGTGTAGGAGCATTGCTATATGTCTGCCAGCAGTATTGGTTGCTGAGTGAGAGTGCAACATTGGGTGATGTGCTTGAAAATCTCCACCCACAATAATACCTCAGTGCGTGCTAGTGCAGGAGCTCCTGCAATGTCGAGGGTGTGTCTTGGGTTCTTGTAGATGTTATAGATGGTAATGGGCGCCCCAGGATATGCACAAGGATGCCTGTACCTCGACATCCTCCCCACAGTCACGGGGTTTGGGTTTATAAAACCTCGTGAGGTATTGTATTGGATACAAATACAGCTGTGCCTCTGCAGTGAATGCCCGGGCCCATGTGCCGAAAATACCCAGCAAAACCGGGTAGTCTTGGAGAAGAAGTGACAGGATGGAGCTTTTTATAGCGCCAAGAGGTGAGACGTAGGCCACTAGGAGAGGTAAGAACTCAGATGTTATAAGGTCAGGTCCCTCTCAAATCCAGCCCCTCTCACTAGTGGAAGTTGTCGAAGTTGATTGCAGGTCTGTACCAAGATACCCTTGTGTTGCAGTGTCTGACAGATTGAACATTAAAATGGTATAAAATACCGACACGTTGTTAGGTAAGACACAATGCAACAGTTAGGTATCTTTATTATGAAACGTTTCGCCTACACAGTAGGCTTTTTCAGTCAAGTACAGAAAGTTGATAGAAGCGAAGATACTTGAAGACGATGTAATCAGTCCATCACCCTTAAAGTTTTGAGGTGGTCAGTCCCCTCAGTCTGGAGAAGAGCATTGTTCCATAGTATTGAAACAATAAAGGAGAAGAAGTGACAGGATGGAGCTTTTTATAGCGCCAAGAGGTGAGACGTAGGGGACTAGGAGAGGTAAAATAACTCAGATGTTGTAAGGTCAGGTCCCTCTCAAATCCAGCCCCTCCACTAGTGGAAGTTGTCGAAGTTGATTGCAGGTCTGTACCAATACCCTTTGTGCAGTGTCTGACAGATTTGAAACATTAAAATGTAAAAAAATACCGACAGGTTGTTAGGTAAGACCATATGCAACAGTTAGGTATCTTTATTATGAAACGGTTTCGCCTACACAGTAGCTTCTTCAGTCAAGTACAGAAAGTTGGGTTAGAAGCAGAAATTTGAAGCATGTAAACATCCTCACCCCCTTTAAAATTTTTAGGTGGGCAGTCCCCCCAGTCTGGAGAAGAGCATTGTTCCATAGTAGAAAAAAAATGGAGAAGAAGTGACGGATGGAGCTTTTTTTAGCGCCAAAAGGTGAGACGTAGGCCACAAGGGGAATAAGAATAGAAAGTTTTTTAAGTCAGGGCCCCCCAAATCCACCCCTCTCATAGTGAACTGGGGGTGACCACCTCCCAAAAAAATTTAAGGGGGAGGACGATTACATCGCTTCAAGTATCTTCTCTTCTTTTCAACTTTTCTGTACTTGACTGAAGAAGCCCACTGTGTAGGGGAAACGTTTTTAAATAAAGATACCTAACGTTGCATATGTGTCTTACCTAACAACCTTTCGGTATTTTTACCATTTTAATTTTTCGTATGAGGCATTAAAAAATCAAAACAGGTCATGATCCCTCCATCCAATATAATTTATTCCCCCTATTTGTATTCTGTTTTGCCCTCCTCTCTAAGTGCCCAAACCCACGTCAGCAACCCTCTTCAGCTTCTGGATAATCTTTTAGCATCCCCACACCCCTTTCAAAATGCCTAAGCGTTTAATTTCATCCACACATTGTCCAGACACAAATCCCTTTCATCCCCTTCTTCTTGAACATTCACACTACTTCACCCCCCAAAAAGAAAATTTGGAACGACAATGCCTCAAAATTTTTTCTTTGCTTCCTGGAAAAACGTTCTAATTTTCCACAGATTTTATCCCATCACCATTTTTTTTTCTTTCGTCAGTTTTATGGTTTACTTAGTTTTTCATAGACCCTTTCTGGGGCACGCCCAACTCTGGAATATCTGAACACATTCACTTCCCCATTACCCCTCCTGTGGAAAATTGATTTATCTGAATGAAAACAATTTATACATAACAGAAAATGATAACAAAAATAATTTTTATTTTTTCAATGTTACATAGACAATGGGAAATTTTGGGGGGAAACACCTAGTCGCAAAAATGTCCCCTTCGTACCTACACTGTCTTAACCCACAAGTTGCTCGGGAAATTTTAAAAATGAAATATACATACCCCGGGAATACGGTAAATTTTTAAAAATTTGGGGACTGTATATTAAAAAAAAATAAAGGTTTTATATATATACACAATTACAAAACAAAGGAAAAATTTTTAATATCCTCACCAATTTTGACTGGAATTGTTGTATCATGCTCAGAAAAACCTACTAACTAAATTTATGAAAACAGGGCCGAATTTACACAAATCAGAGATTGTTGAGGTTCTTTGGAGCTGTCTTGCCAGTCGTTGAATCTAAAGTTATGCAGGAAGCAATCCAAAATTTGACCCCCATTTGAGAGGTGTCAACCCAAATTTTAACCTTAGGATGAAAAATTTTCCCATTACTTAATTTTGTATCCAATAAAAAACCAGATGGCGGCTCCTCCTGCGCAGACGCCAGGCCATTTTCCCATTTTCCATCACATAAATTTTATTAAATACAAAAAGGGCCCATCTATTTATCTTAAATTACCATATTTCCGGGAAAAAAATATAACAGTATTTTCCACCCCCTGCGGCCGGCCGGAGTTTGTTGAAACGATACAAATTACCCCCTTCCTTTAGGAGCGATTCCACCCAGTTCGGTTTGGGTGGTGTTCCCTAGTAGGTCTTACACGATTTATTTTCCGGGGGAAACCCTTGGTCTGCTTTATCTTCCCATAAAATCGTGTCACTTTCCCTCAGATTTTCATTTACGTTTGATTGAACCCTAATTCCAAGGGAAAAAATTTATTAATTGTGCGTAAATTTCCTGCCACGACACAACACTTTGACTTTCCCTAAAACAACCCTTGTGCTTTGGGTACAATGTCAATACTTTCCCCGAGGCCACAGTGTTCGATTTTGTTCAGGTAATTAAACAAAGTCCCCTGGTTTCAATGGTCTGTCGATTTACTGCCCTGTCGCACCAAAAAAGTGTTCACATGGTAAGAAGAATTCCTTACGCCCCACACATTAGACCCAATGATAAATTACTTATTTAACATTTTAAATTTATTACACAACATGCCGCATCATCGAATATCACTTTTTTCCCGGATTATCTCATGACAGGGGCAACTTCCCCAATTTTCCCCCACATATTAGGTAAAGGGTTAATAATTGCATCAGGTGTTCTTCATGTACAGGAGGGCCTTTTATTTATACTTTTTTCGCCCCCACTAACACTGCACAAAAATTTTCCAAAATTAATTCCTTCAGTGTGTACTTTGCGGGGGAACCTCTTCACTGTGCCTTTAAGTCTTTTGTACAGCCCCCCCTGCCCCAAAGGGGCTCTAGGAGTAAAAAATTTTCCCGGTACACTCTGCTGGGTTAACAAAGATTGAACATCGTTATTTTTTAATTCCATCAAGTGTTGAGCACCTGGCTACAAAATTTTGTGGCATTAATCTGAAATCATCAACCTCGGAAGGATCTCCTAGCTGCAAATTTTCGAAACAGCTGTATAAATGTTCTGCAGCAATCCTGTGCCCCCTTCTAAATGAACTGCCCCAGTAGCAGTAAAAGGTGAAAAAACAAACATACACTTTCAGTAGAAACCATTGACGTTGTTAAAATTATTGGGCCCCCTATAGCTCCCTGTTACATCAAAGGTTTCACTAATTGTACAGCCCTTTTGGGAATGGGGAGGACCGGGTAATATAGGGGTCTGGGATTCACACGGCGACATATTACACAAGATTTAATCACCCTTTTTACACTTTTCCATCCTTTTGGAATCCCGAAAGTTTTCCCTAATACAAATTTTAAAGGTACTTTTACCCTACCATGATTACATATTTATGGGATTTAGAACAATCAAATTTGTTAGATGATGAAATTTTGGGCAGTAAGATAGGGTGTTTTTCATAACACCCCAAATTCAGGTTTTTAACCTACCTCTGCACCCAAATTACATTGTTCTCTATTACGCCCCAATTTCTCATTTTAGAACCTTTCACAATTTTTCTTTTTCCCCCCATCAATTTAATCTCATTTCCAAAATTTATTTTTGTCCCCCTTTAAACCAAAAATTCAAGAGGATGTGAAACTTATATGAAAATTTATCTGGTTTTAGAAATTCCAAACACCAACTTTGTTTCATGTCAGTTTGGGTAAAGAAGAATACCTATTTACAAATGATAAGGGGAAATATTGGAGGTGGTCACAGTAAATTTTAACAGGAGCAATTACGCCTTTTTTTAAGGCCCAAATTTGCTTTTTTACCCAACCAGCCGGTCCTTTAAACCCCTTACAGCTTTACAAAATTTTGGATAAGGTAAAAACCCCGAGACAAGAAATCCTGGATTTCCCCCACCGGCTATGATTAAATGTTAACATATGCTGACCCAAAATATTTATTTTTCCTTGCTTTGATTAATTTCAGGATCTGTTTTGTAATACACAATTTTCTGTTTCCATTACGAATCATTGAAGGAAAACCCCATTCAACCACATTTTCAGTGTTGCTAATTTTTATCTCCCGCAATTTTTTCTTATATAATTAGCTAATTTGACACCTATATAAAGGCTGTTTTTTTCCAATGAGGCAAGGACGTGTTTAATTGGAGACCTTTTGCCTTAGCATAACAAGAGAAATAACACTATTACATTTAAGGCAAGCAATGCCCCCATACCCAAATTTTTGAAAAATCACAAAAATGTGGATACTTTTTCCCATTTGGATTTTTCCACCTGGCGTGGGAACTCCAAAATTGGATTTTTTCATAAAACACCAATTTTTCATCCCACCTGTTATTGAATTCCTCAGGCAGAATTTTTATCCCGGCACATTTAAGTTTCCCCTTTCCTATTTTAATAATTTCCCCTTTTTGTAAGGGGTGACACTAAACCTGTGGATCAAAAAAATTTGGAAACTTCAGCAAGCAAATCTTCTTATTAATTTATTGGATATTTTAATTATTGGTTTTAACTTAACAATTTTCTCTCAGATCCATTTAAAACCCAATACATTAACATTTTGGCATTCATCTCCAGGGTAATCTTTACTTATTTTGTCCTTCAATTTGGACGAATTACTATTCCCTTTTCAGAGGCAATTTGAACTTGCAAATTTTTTTAGCCTTTCCCTAAATCATTTAAAAGTTCCTCTTCAGTTAGTCACACCCTGAAATTGCCACATAAAATTTTTTGTCATTACTTTCTCAATGGACTTTCCCCTACTTTAAGGTTGCATTTATCGTTGCTTGAATAGGAACGGACGGATGTGCACCAAATAATACGCTTAAAGCAAAAGGTTTTCAGAGGCCCAAAGGGGGAATTGGGTTTTCGGGATAAGAAGCGGGTACAATCCCCCGGGCAGCCTCTTTAAATCCACTCTTAGGAAAGCTTTTCTTATGTCAGCCGTAAAGGCATAATTTTTCATCCGAAATTTTTAAAAAGATTCTCCCAATTTTTCCCTCAAAGACGGCCTGTCATCAAACATCATTTAAAAAAAGGTACATTTTTGTTACCCCGGCACTCAATTAAACCAATCCCCAAAGGTGGTCTTAGAACCTTCTTCATCCGTGATGTGGCAAAAAAGTGACCCTAAATTTTTTTTTATCAACAAATTTTGTTGAAAATAAGAAAAAGTTTTGGAAATGAGATTATCAAGTTAAGGAAGCCTAGAAACAAATGGGTTTGTCAGTTAAAAAAAAGGAGAGGGGGGTTTTTTAAATGGAGAGTTAGAGGTATTGGGAAGAGGGGGAAATTTTTAGGATTGTTAAATGTTGATGAAGATAGGGGGAAACTGTGATTTTTGTATAGGGCAAAGGGGGAATAGCATTTTTAGGAGTGAGGAAGAGCCCTTGTGAGTGGGGGGGAAGTTTTGTGGGGCGTAGGGAAAATGAAAAAGGGGAAAGGGAGCCGGGATTGATGGGGATAAAAATAAAATGTTAAAAGCAGGTGGGGATTAGTTTTGGAGTGGTTGGTGCAATTTTTTAATAAAGTATGGAAGAGGGGAAAGGGACCTAGGGATTGGCAAAGAGAGGGGTAGTTCCCTTTTTATAAAGGCAAAGGGGACAAAAGAGAGTGCAAAAAGTTATTGGGGGATAAGTCTGTTGAGTATACCTGGTAGAAGTGTAGGGTTTAGAGTTATTATTGAAAAAATTAAGAGTAAGACGGGGGAATAGGAATAGCAGATGAACAAGGAGGCTTTAGGAAAGGTAGAGGGTGTGTGGACCAGGTGTTTACAGTGAAACATATAAGTGAACAGTATTTAGATAAGGCTAAAGAGGTCTTTGTGGCATTTATGGATTTTGGAAAAGGCATATGACAGGGTGGATAGGGGGGGGAATGTGGCAGATGTTGCAGGTGTATGGTATAGGAGGTAGGTTACTGAAAGCAGTGAAGAGCTTTTACGAGGATAGTGAGGCTCAAGTTAGAGTATGTTGGAAAGAGGGAAATTATTTTCCAGTAAAAGTGGGCCTTAGACAAGGATGTGTGATGTCACGTTGCTTGTTTAATATATTTATAGATGGGGTTGTAAGAGAAGTAAATGCGAGGGTCTTGACAAGAGGCGTGGAGTTAAAAGATGAAGAATCACTCATAAAGTGGGAGTTGTCACAGTTGCTCTTTGCTGATGACACTGTGCTCTTGGGAGATTCTGAAGAGAAGCTGCAGAGATTGGTGGATGAATTTGGTAGGGTGTGCAAAAGAAGAAAATTAAAAGTGAATACAGGAAAGCTTAAGGTTATGAGGATAACAAAAAGATTAGGTGATGAAAGATTGGATACCAGATTGGAGGGAGAGAGTATGGAGGAGGTGAATGTATTCAGATATTTGGGAGTGGACGTGTCAGCAGATGGGTCTATGAAGGATGAGGTGAATCATAGAATTGATGAGGGGAAAAGGGTGAGTGGTGCACTTAGGAGTCTGTGGAGACAAAGAACTTTGTCCTTGGAGGCAAAGAGGGGAATGTATGAGAGTATAGTTTTACCAACGCTCTTATATGGGTGTGAAGCATGGGTGATGAATGTTGCAGCTAGGAGAAGGCTGGAGGCAGTGGAGATGTCATGTCTGAGGGCAATGTGTGGTGTGAATATAATGCAGAGAAATTCGTTGTTTGGAAGTTAGGAGGAGGTGCGGGATTACCAAAACTGTTGTCCAGAGGGCTGAGGAAGGGTTGTTGAGGTGGTTCGGACATGTAGAGAGAATGGAGCGAAACAGAATGACTTCAAGAGTGTATCAGTCTGTAGTGGAAGGAAGGCGGGGTAGGGTCGGCCTAGGAAAGGTTGGAGGGAGGGGGTAAAGGAGGTTTTGTGTGCGATTGGCTTGGACTTCCAGCAGGCGTACGTGAGCGTGTTTGATAGGAGTGAATGGAGACAAATGGTTTTTAATACTTGACGTGCTGTTGGAGTGTGAGCAAAGTAACATTTATGAAGGGGTTCAGGGAAACCGGCAGGCCGGACTTGAGTCCTGGAGATGGGAAGTACAGTGCCTGCACTCTGAAGGAGGGGTGTTAGTGTTGCAGTTTAAAAACTGTAGTGTAAAGCACCCTTCTGGCAAGACAGTGATGGAGTGAATGATGGTGAAAGTTTTTCTTTTTCGGGCCACCCTGCCTTGGTGGGAATCGGCCAGTGTGATAATAATAATAAAAATAAAAATTTTGGCTTGCTCAGGAGGTACCTCTTCTATAAATTTATTAATTAATTGCTCAGCAATTATATCATTATAGGCAGTTAACAATTCTGGTGTCTTACTCAGTTCGCGGAGCTGAGCTTTTAACTGCCCATATGCCATTCTGTAATTAGTGGGCAATTCTGGATGGTTCAGTCTCCATGGAAGTCGTACCCAGTATTGTCCAGATTAAAATTTTACATCTCTCAGGTATTGCTCCTGAGTAAAAATATCGTCTGGACTTTCTTCATTTACATTTATTCCAATGCTGTCTAACTCCCACAATTTATGCACTGGCTCAACACCATCCTCTATGGAAGAATTATACTGGGGTACGATTTCATGAGTGAGACACACAGTTATGGTATTTGTAGTTTCCTCTAGTCATGAATTATTATTATGAGGAATCCTACCATACATTACATGGCCTCCTGCAGTTTTCAAAAGGGTGACACCACATTTCTTTACCATACCCTTTACAAAGGAGGCATAATAGCCACATCTATCAAAATTTTATTGGCCCTACAGAATCTCACTTCCTCAGAAGGTGCAAAATTTCTTTATAGAAAGCTTTCTGTATTTTACTAAGCCCACTGTAGATTTTTCTCGGGGAGTCTATCTAAATTACGCATTAACACTTTTTTTCCCCTCATTGCCCAACCTGACAGTTACGTAAACGTGTCAGCAATTGACTCTTTTATCTGAAGAAACCCAGATTTTTTTAGATTTTGGGGGTATTCCCTTGTACTTTCATACCACAAGCATTTACGTTTTATGAAATACGTTGGGATCCCTGGTTAAATATGCAGTTACAATTTTTTAATTTGTCTTTTACATCAATTTTTACCTGTAACCAGTAAGGCTACTTCAGAAAAACCATCTTTATTAACATTACGCAATTTTTACATTCCACTTTTGTGTCGGGTTGTAACATTATCATTATTATCAACATTATCATAAAACCCTTTTACAAATGATATTTTGGTGTCTTCCTTTGTGACATTGATAACAAAATTTTAAATTTTGGCTCAATATTTACATGGATTAAACAAACCCTATACATCTGTCAATTTCCCTCCAATCTTTTCAACTTTTAACCATGAATTGTTGCATTGAATTTTTAGAAAAATGTACCCTTGCGAAGAGACAACTCTCTTTTTTTTTGAGGTTTCTTATTAATGGGCTACCCTTGGAGGGTACTTTTTTCTTTTTAATTTATGGGAATCATTATTTTTTATTCCTGCTATTGATATGCACCTATGAAACTCTTTTTGGGAAAAGAATTTTGATTATTAACTTTGGGGAAAATTTTCCCCTTTGTGAAACTTGACGATACCTAAAAGTTCTAGGTTGCATTTTAAAATGATTTTGGGTTGGCTGTCGCAACTGCACAATTAATTCTTGTGGGGACCTGTCTTTTTTCCCGCCGCCCAAAAAATAACCCTTGGATATTTGTTTGAGAGTCATTAAAAGTGTTTACAGCTTAATTTATTCTGTACAATGGCCCCAAATAACCATCTGATTCCCCCGATTATATTTATTACTTAAATTTTTAAAAGTGCTCTCCAGTTTAACTTAAATTTGCTGTAAACCTTTTAATTGGTTGGAATTTTAAATTAAAAGATATTCACTAGACCAACCTACTTTTCTGTATTCCCTAATGACTTTCAACAAGTCCCTGCTTCCTTGGGGAAAAGGCTGTTGAGTATGTGGCATTTCCCTTTTAACTGTCCTTTGAGGTAAAATAATTTAGTTACAAGGGAGGTCACTCCTGTCATGCACAGCTCTTTTAAAAAATTTAAACCCAAAATTCCTCCCAATTTTCTCCCGGATTAAACCAGGCAAACACAATTTTGGGAGTTTTAGCAAAGACATTTATTTGTTGGAGCAGACTGACCAACGCCTGGTTTAATCATTTTAATTTATTCAAGGCCTGACTTTTTTTAAGAAAGAAACTTTTCTCTAATTCATAAAACTGATTTAAACATAAAAATCTACTTTAGTCCATCTACACTTTTTTCTAACAAATCCCTTCTTTTTTTGAAAAATAATTTTGTATGAATCAATCTATTACCTAAAGCATCTAAATCAATTTTTTAAAACTCAGTATTCACTTTCTTGATTCATTAATTCCAAACTTTTGTTACATGCCTTTTCTAGTTCAATGCATTTCTTTGCTCTATATTCCTTATTTTGTTTTACATTAAATTTCCTCATTTTCACCATGATGCAAGTATTAAATTCAACTTATTTTAACATGGTTTGACTAAATTATGACTTTAAAAGGTAAATAACACAACTTTCCCTTTTAAAAAAATTCAAACACGGCTTAGCAATTACATTAAAAAAAATTTTAATAAAATTTTAAATACACATTAATAATATTATACACTTTTAGTTTGCAATTAACAGAAAAATTAATATAAATTTAAATTAAAAATTAATAAAAACCTTTTGCCAACCTGGGCTTATCAAAATTATTTACAAATTAAATTTTAAAACCTTGCCAGAATTGGCATAGCAAAAAAATTATATTTACACATTAATATAATTGCAACACCTGGCTTATCAATTACACATACATTGATAAAATCTTGGGCCCAAAATTTTCTTATCAAATTAATTTATACAAATTTTAAAATAAAATTAGCCGACTTGACTTATAAAAATTTAAAATTAAATAATTATTATCCTACACATTAAAAAAATTTGTGAACTTAAAATCCCCTCCCTTTTGTTATTTCACATAAATTTTTAATAATTAACCAATTAAAGATTCACTAATTACCCCCGGCTCAAAAAGCCCAAAGGCAAAATTAAAGTGGAAAATTGCATTTACGAATGTAACTAATTATAACATAACAATAATGATAACAAAAATAATTTTTATTTATCAATGTTTCATAGACAAATGGGGAATTTGGTACACCTAGGGCGCAAAAAATTCCCCCCCTTTGAAACCCACCACTGTCATAACCCAAAATTGCTCTGGACCTATTAATTAAATGAATATACATATCCAGGAATACTGGTAAATAATAAATTTGTGGGCTGTATTTTTAAAAAAAATAAATGGTTATATATATATAAATATATATATATATATATATAAATATATATATTATATATATATAATATATATAATAACAAAACACACACAATTACATAACAGAAGGGAAAAAAATATCTTAAAATCACTCACCAATTGTGGATATTAATTGTATCTGCTCAGAAAAACCCACTAAAAAAACATGAAAAAACTGGGCCAGAATTATACACAAACTAGAGAGCTTATCAGGTTCCTGGGCGCTTGTTCCAGTCGTCTGATATCTCAAGTTATCAGGAATGCAATCCAAAATTTTTCCCTTTTTGAGAGGTGTCCCAAACCCAAATTTTAACCTCGAGCACGAAAAATTCTTCCCCTTTACATTAACTTGTTTTCCAAAATTTAAAACCAAGTGGCGAGTTCCCCCCTTTGCAGGCGAGGGTCATTTCCCCTTTTCCCCTCACATAAATTTTATTTAAATTTTAAAAAATTTGGCCATCAATTTTTTCATAAATTTCCGTATTTCCTGAAAAAAAATCAATATTTCCACCCACCCCTCAAATTTCATTTCCTAAATTTTATGTTTCTTCATGCTTTGCTCTTTCCTTCTCTTTTTAAACTTCTTTTTTACTTATCCTCCCCAAATTGTCCTTCCCTTTGCAAACTTCTCTTCAGAATCTCCCAAAAGCACAGTGTGATCAGTAAAAAGCATCTCTGACAATTTCCATTGGTATTAGATTCTTTTTCTCGCAATCCCAACCCTTTTTTAAAAAACCCAAATCCCCTGCGTCACTTCTCTTACAACCCCATCTATAAATATATTAACAGCCATATACCTGGAGTCTACCTGGAGGGTATTCTGGGGATCAACGCCCCCACGGCCCAGTCCACGACCAGGTCTCCCAGTGGATCAGGGCCTGATCAACCAGGTTGTTACTGCTGGCCACACATAGTCCAACATAAAAACCACAGCCTGGCTGATCCAGCACCTACTTTAAGTATCTGTCCAGCTCCCTCTTGAAGGCAGCAAGGGGCCTATTGGTAATTCTCCTTATACATTGTGGAAAGCTGTTGAACACTCTTGGGCCCCGGACACTTACGATGTTTTCTCTTAGAATACCAATGCAGGGAGTGATTTCTGTGTGTAGATTCGGGACCATTCCTTCTAGGATTTTCCAAGTGTAGATTATGACATATTGTAAATGATCTATGTGCTTTTAATTGGAGAGATGTGAGTACACAACGGGCAAAGTGAGGGAATGACCGATAGCCAGTCTGCGGAAGGGAGCTGTTGAACCTGAGTTGGTAGGCCGTGAAATGAGAGTGAATGGGCCCAGCATCCCACTGACCTGGGCAGGCTCAGAAAGGGCAGCACCGGAGCGCCGCGGAACACCAAACCAGCAGACAGAAATGGCTCTCTACACTTGCTCGGCCACGCACCTCGTGTCTTCCCGATGCGACAGTACTGGTGGGCATAAAGGTGTGAAAGAATTACTTACAGTAGCTAAGCCAGTGTAGGGCCTGCTGTCGGCCCGTGAGCATTGTTACAGTATGCTCGCTCGCTATCACACTTCATACACAATCTAACAGGTGTTCTCTAAACTGTGTACAGTACACCGTCATTCAGCAAGAGTTTATTTGGCATGATTTGGGTATAGCACAACTGAAGAATTGCGGCACAATTTTATGTAACACGTCGTAAGGTGAATTTAACAAGGTTCAGTGTGCGGGAACGAAAAAAAAAACAACTTTCCTTTTCCTCAAGCGGCCGCCTTGTGGATCAGCGGGGGAGACATCCCGCCCCCCCCAGCCACCCCGACACCACCCCCACCATCCCAACTTTTTTTTTTCATACGTGCCCGTC
>NW_026467307.1:2500-13405 GCF_026875155.1 Cherax quadricarinatus
CATAGAACCAAAAGGGAAAGAACCAAAAGTCATCTCTCACTTCCGGGGCATAATTCATTTTAAATAACTTTTTTCATTAATTTTTTACGAAACTCTCTTTGAAAAAAAGACTCTTTTATCTTTTCTTTCTTTTCCTTTTTTTTTTTTTTCCCGTTTGCTTTCTTTTATCCTTTTTCTTTGATTTTCCTTTTTTTTCTTCTTTCCTTTGCTTTTTCTTTATTTTTCTGTTTCTATTTTTTTTTTTGTTTCTTTTTCTATTTTTTTCATATTTTTTTTTGCTCTTTTTATTTTTGTTTTATCTTTATTTTCCCCCCTTTTTCTCTTTCCATCTCTTACTTCCCCCCTTTGTTTTCCCTCTCTATTTTTCCATTTCAATTTTGTTTGTGTTCACTTCCCAGCCACTCATTCTGAGCCAAAAATACTTTAAAACAACTCCCGGTTTTCCATTTAATGTTTATTAATTGGTTTAGAATTTTTATAAAATTTCCAAATTTAATCCTGAGATTTTTCTCCAAAATTAAGTTTTTTTTATAAACATTGAAATATACTGAAATACAGAAAAACAAGAAAATATTTTTTTTACTCTATTTGCTTTCGAGTTTGTAAAAAAAATGTTAATTGCAATGCTCAACATGAAAGTTCTGAACGGTTTTTTAATTATAAATTTTTTTTTTAATTTTTTTTTATTTTTTGAAAATTTTACTTGTTTCAACAATATGCTAATTTTTTTTAGTTCTGAACCGTTTTTAAAAGTTTTAAAAAGTGTTTTACATTTAGTTCAAAGTTTTTCATGTTTGAACGGTTTTTTTCAATTTTAGTTCTTTTAATTTTTTTTTTTTCATGTTCTGAAGTTTTCATTTTGTTTGAAGTGTTTTCAAATTCTGAATGGTTTTTATTTTGTTTGAAAAAAGGTTTCATGTTTAACGTTTTCATTTAGTTCTGAACGGTTTCATGTTCTGAACGTGTTTTCTTTTGTTTGCGGGGTTTCATGTTTTGAACGGTTTTTCATTTAGTTCTGAACGGTTTTTTTTTCAATTTTTTCGGAAAAGGTTTTTTTTTGGGTGTTTTTTATTTTTGTTCTGAACGTGCTTTTATGTTCTAACGTGTTTTCAGTTCTAAACTGTTTTCATTTTAATTTTGAATGTCTTTAATTCAATTTTCTTGCCAGGTTCCGCGTCCTGTTTTGTCATGACCCGGGTGACCAAAATGGCAAGAAAATCTTTTGGGAAAGATGTTTTTTTTGCGGGGGAGCAGTGATGGTGAAATGGTAGTAGGTGCCATGGAATGGTAGGGTGGTGGCATGGGAATGGGGTTTTTATGAGGGGTTTGGGAGTGATGGTGGGAGTGGGAAAGGTAGTTAGGTGGTAGTGGTAAAGGGGGGGAGGGTGGGATGATAAAGGTAAAATGGGGCAGTGGTAAAGGGATGAAATGGTTCTGGTGAAAATTTTTTGGAGGGGATGCTGCAGAGGTTGAAGATAGTTAGGTTTCAAAATGGTTTATGGTGGGGGGGTGGGGGGTGTGGTGGGAGGGTACGATGGTTGGGATGGTATGTGTTAGGTCGATGGGGGTGCGGGTGATGGGGGTATGGTTGGGGGGTGGGATGGAGTTGGGGTTATGGTGTGATGGTGTAGTGGTGTGATGGTAGTGTGGGGTGATGGGGGATGGGATGTGGTGGTATGGTTTTAAAGTGTGTAGATAGGATGTGGTAAAGGGATGATGGGGGTAGTGGTAGTGATGGTGGTAGGTGTGAGGTGGGATGGTTTTGGGGTAGTTTGGGAGGGACAGAAAGTTTAAAAAGGGTGAGTTGGAGGTTTCAAGATGGTGGGAGGGTGGGGGGTGACGGGGGTTGGGGTGTGCGGGGGTGATAAAACCCACCAACACTAAGGTACTACCAACTTTTAAATTTGCATAAGGTACCGTTTTTTCCATAAGAATGGCTTTGGGGGAAATAAATGGGATAAAACCGACACAAGGAAATATAAACACATAGCAGTAAATATTCCTTTATTGACAACTTTCGCCCCACAGTACTTTTTCAAGTCACAAAAATCTACCCGGGGGGGGAAGGTACGCGAGTATTTTTTGTCATTAAATGCGGGGGCAGGTGGGAGCAATTGTACGTGAACGAAAACCAAAAACCTCCAAACACGTATTTAAACCCAATACGCAAAGTTAAACGATACAAAAATGCCTGTGTACAACACCGTAATTCCACATCCCCTTTTTAAACAATACAGAAACCAAACTTATCGCCACAGAAAAAACATTAAATACCGAAGAACCTGGAATATGTTATCTCTATACCAACAACTTTAACCAAACAAAGGCTTCTAAACATGCTCAAATTGCCAAGGAAATTCTTATCGCTATCCCACATAGGAAAGGGGGAAAACGCGAAGGGCTACTCATATACTTTTTACATCCTTCCAACTACCCCCAAATTTTTGACTCTTTTAAAAACCCCCTCGGGGGATCACAATGCAGATCTCCACCTGACCAGATTTTGAACCTGACTATAAATACTTTGCACTTTCCACCCCAGTAGACGTTTTGACTTGAAAAAACCACTGTGTGGGGGAAACTTTCAATAAATCCAAAAATACTGATGGTGTTTATATTTCCAAGAATGGCCTTTGGGAAGATGTAACAATCCTCCCAATATTTAAAACCTATGTTTCAAAAACATTGAACGTAGTTCCCGTGTTTTGGAGAGATAAATTGAGGGAAGTGAGCACTGCACCCACTGTTTGTGATCCCCCACTAGTTAAATATTTGATTTTTACGAGCTTTCTATCGCGTTGCCATTCACTTTCAAAACGGCAAAATACTACAATTGTATAATATTTTTAAAAACACAATTGATAATGAGACACTTGTACAACATTGAGGATATTAAGGAAGCGTTAAAGGTGGAAAAAAGGGTAAAAAATACCGACACAAGGAAATTAAAACAAGCAAAAATGGATCCTTTATTTGAACTTTTCCCCCACACAGGGGCGACTTGAAAGGCCCATGTGGGGGCAAAACGTTAATAAAGGATACATTAATGAAAAGTTTTGTATTTCCGAAGCTTTCAAGATGAAGGACTGAAACATCAACTACCCTGAGGACTGATTCCCTCAAACCCCTATCTTACCACCGTTCTTTCCTGTATGGACTGAGAACCCACGGCGAGAAACGTTTCCACAAAAAAGGTCCCAAAATGTTGCACAATGTTCATTCAAAAAAACCTTTCAACACAGCATAAAATAAACAAGAAAAACAAAAAACATAAAAACCAACACAAATAAAACCTCATAACAAAAAAAAATAATAACATCACAAAAAGGACATAAAAAAATTAATGTCCAAGACTCTGCTAATGACGCAGTGATTTTTTTTTTTTTTTTTTTTTTTTTAGTTCAGAAAAAAATACCAGAAGTTGGCGGGGGGGTAAGAAAAGATGAAAATTTTTATAAGGGAATGTGATGAGTCTTAGCAGACGTAGATGAATGTGATGAGTCTTAGCAGACTTTAGATGAATGTGATGAGTCTTAGCAGACGTAGATGAATGTGATGAGTCTTAGCGACGTAGAGAATGTGACGAGTCTTAGCAGACGTAGAGGAAGTGTGAGTCTTAGCAGACGTAGATGAATGTGATGAGTCTTGGGCAGACGTAGATGAATGTGATGAGTTTAGCAGACGTAGATGAATGTGATGAGTCTTAGCAGACGTAGATGAATGTGATATTCTTAGCAGACGTAGATGAATGTGATGAGTCTTAGCAACGTAGATGAATGTGATGAGTCTTAGCAAACGTAGAGGAATGTGACGAGTCTTAGCAGACGTAGAGGAATTTTGATGAGTCTTAGCAGACGTAGAGGAATATATGATTCTTAGCAGACGTAGATAAATTTATTCCTGAATATTCATAATCTAATCCCTTTAGAGTCTAAGACTTCTAACGTAAAAACAGAACGCCTGAATATTCCTTATCTAATAGATGATGGTCTGAATTTTTTTAGCTGAACATTCGGGACCTGAATTTACCCATAACAACGAGTTGTGTCGCATTACTCTTAACAACTTCTACAATTTCCAGGAAGCGGCAATGTGTGGTGGACATGGCCATCCTATCACTGGGCGACCACCACGTCATTACCTATGGCACCTATGGCTTCGTCAGCGCCTTCCTAGGTAGAGGAACTATCGTCTACCCTGATCAAAACGGCAAACCTATTTCTTACTGCTTCAACTCAAACCTTCTTCCAGCCATCTCAGAGATTAACCCGTGAACGGTCGAAGCAGAAACTACGTTCAATGTGTAATGCTACAAAAGTAGATCTACTTTTTTTACATATTTTCAAATATAACAAAAAAAAAAGTAGATCAAAGTTTTTTTACACATTTTCAAATGTAAAAAAAAAAAAAAAAAGACTACTTTTTTTTACATTCAAATGTTGAAAAAACGTATATATACGTTTTTGGGCCGTTTACGGGTTAAAAGCTAGCTAAAACTAGCAGCAACCTTGGTAGACAGTTACAACCACAGAGGACATGTTTATCCACCATATTTATTGACAGTGACATTTTGTGTCTTACAAATAAATAAAAAAAAATCTATTTTTTTTAATAAGCATAAATGAAAAAAGTTAATGTTGTGAAACATAAATAAATTTAGAAAAAAGAAATCTAACATTGACTTAAATTCATTGATTTTGCTCATCTAGAGTAAGATTTAAATCGTTAACGATGGCTTACAGAGAAAGCTATAGTGATGTCAAAACTTGATTTGACATCAATGCCTGGAGAAGGTACAGTGACATTCATGCTTGGAGAGAGTATATTGACATCAATGCTTAGAGAAAGCAGTGACGTCAAAGCTTGGAGAACGTATAGTGACATCCATGCTTGGAGAAAGTATAGTGACATCAATGCTTGGAGAAAGTATAGTGACATCCATGCTTGGAGAAAGCAGTGACATCAATGTTTGGAGAAAGCATAGTGACGTCAAAGCTTGGAGAAAGTATGTGACATCAAAGAGAACTGACTGTACATAATACCTCAGGACATTTAGGAGCTCCTTAAAGCTCTTAATAAAAGTAAGAGCTTTTCGTGATTTATGTCTACAAAAATGACTTAAAAAACTGGGTATGTGAACTCAAAACCTTAATGGCAATCATAAGTGAAAAAAACAGTTGTATTCTTGGTATACATAAATTATGTAGTAAAATAAATAAAGCAGTGTTGTGCCGGAATAAAAGTGAGTAGCATGCGCTCCTTTATTCAAAGATTAATAAAATTTTAATGCAAAGTTGTATTGCTTTGTATAAACCATTAGCGTATTTATTATCAGGTATATATTGGCATTTTCCATCATTTTCCTTTGACATGACCATGAATAAATTCCCTCATATGATGCTGATCTTGCCCAATTACCCTCACTCCCATGATGCTAATTATGATCACTACCCTCACTCCCATGATGGGAATCATGCCCAACTACCCTCACTCCCATGATGCTAATTATGATCAACTACCCTCACTCCCATGATGGGAATCATGCCCAACTACCCTCACTCCCATGATGGGAATCATGCCCAACTACCCTCGCTCCCATGATGCTAATCATGCCCAACTACCCTCACTCCCATGATGCTAATTATGATCAACTACCCTCACTCCCATGATGCTAATTATGATCAACTACCCTCACTCCCATGATGGGAATCATGCCCAACTACCCTCACTCCCATGATGCTAATTATGATCAACTACCCTCACTCCCATGATGCTAATTATGATCAACTACCCTCACTCCCATGATGCTAATTATGATCAACTACCCTCACTTCCATTATGCTAATTATGATCAACTACCCTCACTCCCATGATGGGAATCATGCCCAACTACCCTCGCTCCCATGATGGTAATCATGCCCAACTACCCTCACTCCCATGATGATAATCACTCCCAACTACCCTCACTCCCATGATAGTAATCACACACAGTACTCGCCTTTCAAGAATCTTCTCCAGCCCTCTGGAACACATTCACAATACGCAGATCATCTACATTGATCTCCCTCGAACTCTGACATTCGGAGGGCCAGAAGTACCGTCACTGTGAACCAGTCTGATAGAACAACAATACATAGAACTGTCAGAATAGATGAGCTTTCACCTACAAATGAATTATCTACACTAGCTGTTTCCAAACTCACAGAGTTACATTCTGACAGTTCAATTGTCTCTGACATCCTGTCCGCCGACTTTCTCTAAACAAATTGAAATCTGGATCTAATATGCATGTTAGTTTGTCAGTGGCATTATTTAACAAGTTTGCTCATGAAACAATACACAAATAACCTGGACAGAGGAGACACCTGTAACGACGTTTCGGTCACAATTGGCCGGACCGAAACGGTGTCTCCTATCTGCGGGTTATTTGTGGAATGTTCAGTCGCCAAATATGTCCTTTTTATTCTAAATTGAGACACAATATGCGGTTTGTCACCTTTATGGGCAAGACGTTTCTCTCACCAGGGATTTCCTCAGTTCTCTATCATTTCATTATAAGAACTGATAAAATTCCTGGTCGTCGAAAAGTATTCCAACAAAATGCCATAAATTCAAGCCCGTGGCCTGGTAGGCAACGCTCTCGCTTTACACACTGAGTGCCCGTGGTTCGATTCCCGGCAAGGGTAAAAACATCGGAAGTGTTTCCTTACACCTGGTGTCCCGTTCACCTAGCAAGCAAGTAGGTTACCTGGGTGTTAGGTGACTGGTGTGGGTCGCATCCTGGGGAACAAGACTAAGGATCCTAGTGGAAACAAGACAGTCAATCCCTCGATGACTTACTGCCTTTCATGGGTTATCCTGGAGGATTAACCTTCCGGGGTTAAAAATACGAACGAAATCTTTTATCTTAACCCATAGTGTGTCGTGTTAACATGCACATACAGATATGCACGATATATTGAGAGGTTCCTCTTACTGAGGCTTCCAGGTATATGATGTCCATCCAAATGGAAACAAACGGATGGAAATATAAACACATATGCAGTATAAAGTGATCCTTTATTGACAACGTTTCGCCCACACAGTGGGCTTTTTCAAGTCATAAACAGATCTACCTGGGTAGAAGGTACGAGAGTATTTATAGTCAGGTTGAGAATGATTCATGTGATGTTCTACCGAGTGGGGTTAAAGAGTCTAAAATCTTGGAAGAAAGATTGGATAAGTATATGAGTAGACCTTCTGCAGTGTTCCTCCATTCATAGTTCTTATGGTGGATAGTGATGAAGAAGTTTCTTGGCGAGTTGGTTGAGCTGTTATAGAAGCCGTTGTTCTGGTTGAAGTTGTCGGATATAGAGATTAAGCGATGATTCCAGGATTCTTCGGTATTGAGTGTTGTCTTCTGTGGCGATAAGTCTTGAGTTTCTGTAGTTGATTAAATGGTTGTGTGAATTATGGTGTTGTACACAGGCATTCCTTGGATCGTCAGACCTGCTTGCGTATTGGTGTTCTGAAATACGTTTTGGAGGTCTCTTGATGTTTCGCCCACGTATAATTTGCTGCATCATTATAGGGATTATGTATACCCCTGCAGAGGATGGAAGCTTGTCCTGTTTATTACTGGTAATGTCCTTGATGTCGTGGTGTGGAGGTAGATACATTGGAATAAATATGTTAAAGATGTTGGAACGTGTTGGCAATGGAGTTAGTGGGGAGGACTATGTATCTCTTCCCGGCATGTCTTTGGGTGTGTTGAAGATGTTTAATGTCTGTCGTCCGCATCTCTGATAAGTGACGAGGATAGTGAAGTTTGGAAAATACTTGTTCAATTATAGTGCATTCTTCCTCAAGGAAACATTGCTGAAGATTCAAGTGCGCGCAGAAAAAAAGGCCGAAGTTACACCACTTTAGTTTTGGTGTCGGTATTCTATACCATTTATTTCCATGGTAAACAAACATTCGGCATCAAAAATGCTAAATATAGTTGTTAATCAAATTAAGAACATTAAAATGGTATAAATCTTCATAACGAGCAGGAGAGTAAAAACAAAAATATGGTGGAACAGAAATAAGGATGGAAGGTGAAAATTTCTGATATAAGGCGAAATAGTGACAATATAACCAAGAGGGAAAGTGAATCGTTTATATGTGGTGCTGGAGTAATTTACAGTGAAGTTCTCAGTGTTTCATTATAACCAGGTAGTGCACCAACATGTTGATTACTGTTTGTGATCAAGTTATTCATACCAGTGTGGGTGAGGGAACCGCAGCTGTGCCCACACTATGTACAGAGGTGTGCACACTAGTGTACCTCTTGCCTCAGTCATAGAAGCATCTCCCTCTCTCTTTCTCTCTCTCTCGGTCCTTCCTCGTTTAGCAGTAACAAGAGTCGTCCTTCGTAAGTTTCTAATATATAAATATTCAAAGAAATATATTTTTATGTTTGTAACTACAAATATTTATTGTACACGAGACTCATGTTCTCTAGTTAAGCGTCAAGGATGCATCCTAGTAGGCTATTTTACATGATGTAGACTCATGTTCTCTAGATACCGTCAAGGATGCATCCTAGTAGGCTATTTTACATGATGTTGACTCATGTTCTCTAGATAGCGTCAAGGATGCATCCTAGTAGGCTATTTTACATGATGTAGACTCATGTTCTCTAGTTAAGTGTTAAGGATAACATCCTAGTAGGCTATTTTACATGATGTTGACTCATGTTCTCTAGTTAGTGTTAAGGATGCATCCTAGTAGGCTATCTTACATGATATAGACTCATGTTGCCATGCAGCATTATTGTACAGAACCTAGGATAACAAAGTCTGAGTGACTTATTTCCACTGGGGTTCTTTAATGGCGTGTCTCCTGGCTCGGTTGGGTTGTTCGTATATTGATAAATTAGACACGTGAGTAACACTTGCGTATCTTTATTATGGAAACATTTCGCCACACAGTGAAGCCACAGTATACTAATAATATCTTTTATTTCTACAAGTACATGTACAAGGTATACAGACCGTATATAGAAAGCCGCTTGTTATGCAGAGCATTTCCCGCAAATTAGTTAAGTTTTGTCCAGGATACGACCCACACCAGTCCACTAACACCCAGATACCCATTATTACTGATGGGGAACACAGACAACCGGAGTAAGGAAACATGCGCAATGTTTCCTCCCTTTGCCGGGAATCGAACCCAGGCTCTCGCTGTGTGAAGCGAGAGATTTTCCCACCAGGCCACGGAGTTTTGTAAGATAGCTGACTGTACAGAAGTGTAACAGAGTATGTCAAAAGAACTGACAACTGAAGGAAAACTGATTTTACTAAAGGAACCATTGTTCATGTTACATCAAATGTAAACAATGATTTTTTTCGGCCTACACAGGCATCCACAGCAAACAAATGACCATATTCACACTGACTTAACTCCCAGAGAAATCATCAAAATTATACAAATTAGAAATATATCTAAGTGTGAATATAACCTGAAGTAAAGACCCCAAACCTTACATGCAGGGTGGCCATACACACCCAAATGCTGTGTGTATTACATACAATATACTAACAACTCATATTCTGTACATAGCCCTACTATCTTCAAGTTATGTCCTGAATTTGTATTGATAAAGCCACTGGATGGCGAAACGTCTACAATAAAGATACCCAGATGTTGCACATGTGTCTTAATTTCATCTTGTCGGTATTGTATACAATTCTTGTACAACTACATACAAACAACTATGTAAATAAGGGGAAAACTCTACAAGTATCTTCACCAAGTGCCAGATCAACCAGGCTGTGATGGATATGTGGGCCAGCGGGCCATCACGAGCAACAGCCGGTTGACCAGACAAGAATCACACGAACCGGGCCCATATCCGGGCTCCGGGCGTAGAAAAGCTCTCGCAACTCATCAAAGGTATACATCGGGAAGACTCATAAACGAATCGTGTTCTCGATTAATGCCATAAACATCATTTCGTATTTAATTTACAATCAAAATTATTTTCACAATGAATCAAGTCCGAGTAGTCTCGCACTAGAACTTTCCTCAACAAATTTTTTATCCATTGATTGATACATAACTGAAATAGCGAGTTAAAAGGCAAATTTATAATTTTGCACCAAAAATAACTTATGTCCATATGATACACAATACCGACAACAATGAAAATTAGACACATCTGCAACATCTGGGTATCTTTATTGTAGACGTTTCGCCAAGCAGCGAAACGTCTACAATAAAGATACCCAGATGTTGCTCATGTGTCTAATTTTTATCAAAAATAACTTATCAGTATAACAAGCACCTAATTCTTTTTTTTAATCGGGAGGGAGGGAAGACCTCGGTCAATAAACCATAATCTCCAGCGAACGAATAATTTAAGACTCACATCAGGATAAATTTCATATCTTTCCTGACATAAAATACTATATTCTTTTCCGAATCTCCAGAAACATTGTGCCTTTAGGGAAAAAATATCAGAGAAAATTTCCAAATCATAAAAATTACAATATACTGTACGTGTGTAGCTCTGGCCAGTACTTTATTACAAGCAGATAAATAAATGTTTATTTGTTTGTAAAGGTTATAATATGTAATTACAATTTTGGTTTAAGTAGAAAGAAGCACTATCATGCCAGGACTTGGTTTACTTGATTACAATCACATATACCTCACTTGAGTGTCTTCATTGTTTACATTTCTCGCTTGCTTGGAAGATTTCTTCAGTCGAACACAGATATCTTAAATACTGGAGACAGGTAAATATTTACCTCTTCAATGCCTTTGGTGTCTCCAATATTTAAATTACCTCTGTATTGACAAAAATAAATAATAATAATAATAATAATAATAATAATAATAAATAATAATCAAATAGCTTCAGAAGAAATCCAAATGTCC
>NW_026467308.1:0-13216 GCF_026875155.1 Cherax quadricarinatus
AATTTTGAAACTTTTTTCCTGGGAAAAAAAGGAAAGGGGGGTTTCCAGAAAAGCTTGCTGCAAGCAAACAGGGGGCGCACCCCTCCCAAGCTGGGTTAGTTTTCCTAAAAACCCAGATAAAGAGACCAATGATAACTGGTTTTTCGAAGCTAGTGAGAACAATCATGAGAAAACGATTAAGTTTCCCCCACGATGAGGATAACTACGTTTTTGTGCCTAATGATTCAGCATTATAGACAAACTCTCATTCACGAATATGCCACATAAAACTCCGACTGCCCCACCAAGGGCACCAAAAGTGCTTATTTGTCATCTAACAACGTCAACAAGCACTTGAATCCTCAATATCTGGTGTCAGAGCAAGTTGCAAGCCTTCGTTGACTTTCCAAGGGTCTGATATTATCCGAGTGGACTGGCCAGGGACTCTTCCACGCTATATTCACTCCCGTGCAGCCCTCAACAGACGCTATTACATTGAAATTGTACAGACCTCCTCAACGTCTATGTTATAAGGTCAACGCGGGGCCACATTGCCAGATGCCCATCTAAGTCACACTGGTGTGCAGTGTGTGCCAATGCTCATCCTTCTAAA
Source organism: Cherax quadricarinatus (assembly GCF_026875155.1). Lineage (NCBI taxonomy): Eukaryota > Metazoa > Arthropoda > Malacostraca > Decapoda > Parastacidae > Cherax > Cherax quadricarinatus. The sequence continues at coordinate 593 of NW_026467308.1, forward strand.
CGGGGGTTATGATATTATCAAACATCAACAACTGTTGCTAAATAATGTATCAATTGTAAGACCTCAGGAGTTACAGCAGCTCATGCTGACTGCAGGTGAGGGCTGCCAACATCGCAGCCAACCGCACCTCACCCTTTTACCCCCATTATGATCCCCCAGACTACCAGGTATTTCGAGTCTGAATACTGGCTCATGCCTGCCCTCAGAAATGGGGTTGAGCACCTCACCTGGGGAGCACGTCAACAGACCTCCATCACGTCGGCGTCAATACCAGCCTAGCTGAGTCAGCTGACAGCCCAGCCAACGAGCTCAGATGACCGGGACTTCACGTCTCCAGATGTTCCAAGTCTTGCTCTTGTGTACAACTATGTCGCGCATAAGGGTACTGGAAACAAAACAATTTCTCCTGAAACAACAACTTGAGCACACAAGGAAAGATGTGTAGACTGTACCAATACAAGATGTCCCACAAATTTGTGAAAGCTAGTGTAAGGTTGTGAACATGGTGTGTGGTAGTGGGTGGTGTCTTAATTACGTTAAGACCGAATACAATACTTTGTTGATAACTACAGTGAGCATCATAAAAAGGCAATGGTGTCCTATGAATGTTAGTAATAGTGATGAGGTAATATAAAGTGGTGGTCCTGATGTAATGAGGGCAGTGGTGTCAATGAATGTATAATAGTGATGAGTGTAATATAGTTGGTGGTACTGAGTGTTGATGAGGTTAACCACACCGACATTGAGTTGTTGAATGAAACCATACTGTTGATAAAAGTATTGAACCCAATGTTGGTAATGGTGTTGGTGATGACAGTTATAGTGATACTTGTAATGTAGCGGGGGAGGGAATTGTGAGGTGGTGGTGTCCACCAATCAACATTCACACACGAACAGCGTCCGTGCTCTGAGTAAACAAAAGACTCCCACGAAGGCCTTACAACTGGAAGTGCACTTAAAAAACTCATGACCAGGGTAACAATGTTGACACTGTAAGGTCCTATTTTTTTACATGAAATTTTTTTTCAATTATGCTGAGAAACTCAACAAGATCCCCATTAACTACTATAAAGTGTCAAAACTCGTATAAACTTTCTATATTAAGCTGGAATATTGCATCACTTAGAAAAAGACATTCTGACTTACTTCTGACCTTCATCATAAAGTAACCACTGAACCCATGGTTGGTTGTGTGTCCACAAGAGTGCAGAATCCCCGGAAAAATCCCAACCCCCTAAATTTGCATCAATGGTTGCAAATAACTCTCAAATCTACTAACTCTTGTGTTCTGAAATTAAAAATCACTTCCCCATCAACTTCTTGCACATAAGAAAACAATAGAGGCTACAATACCACGTGTTAGGATTTATATAGGGAACTCTGCTCTCAACAATTTAACATGTGGCTCCTGCTGATAAGTTTAATTACTTGGAGCTCCCAACATGTGCTCAGTCTGAGCCCACTCTTATAATTGGCAATTATAAAGCGAGACACAAAAGCATTGGAAACTCACAGATTGGGTAATCGTAATGGTAATCAACTGTTGTCATTCTTAAACAGTCATGATAAATGTCAAATTGTAGGTGACCTTGAACCCACACATATCTAGGAGGCATCCTGATCTGTGCCTGGGCTTCAATATTACTTCTGGCCCAGCTGTGAGTCTTCCTTGTAACGATATAGCGACTGATCAATTCCCTAGAATAACCTACACTAATTATTGGAATACTAATCCTTCCTGGTAGGATTTCAAACGGAAACGTTTTAGTGTTCCACACAGAATCACAACGTGACTTTGCCTGCACATGTAACTGATCTGGTAAAATTCCTAATGAGAATGCTCCTCGTAGAGACCTTTAACAATGACCTTGTGAGCAGTATTCAGAACTACTAGACCGCTACAGAAACCTCTTGTAACCTAAACCCAACAACTTCCATAATAATCATTAACTACTTTAAAACCATACTTATGTACAATGATATCTAAACCTTCGAACACTGAAACGTACTGCTCGCAGACTAGGCCTTAGCCTATAACAACATCGTACCCGCTGAAAAATGCTGAGCCTCTTCCAAACTGCCCTTGCTGCTGCCAGAGAGCGTATGAGGCAGAGCTGCGGCAAACAGACTGGGAACAATTTGTCAACGGTTTCTTAATGCTCCACCCCACTTAGCCGGAATGGAGGAGATAAATAAATTAAGGTAACAAACTGGGCAAATCGCGCAACCCTCATCCCTAACAATAGGGCGAATGAGTTAGTCAGTGCTTGGGCTGCTACATCTAGCAATGAAAATCCTGCCCAGTACCACACAGGCAAAATAAAATGACAAAATATGATGCAAGGGAGAGACTTGTTTGCTTTAGCTCACAATGACGATACTGCACACCTTTCACTCATTATAAACTTGATGCAGCACTACTAAAGGCAACTCCATCTCGCCTGGTGAGATGGTATTACTTTACAACTACCTCCAGATTGCTGTGTCGAGTACCAGGTAATCCATTACTTGAATTATATAACATGAGCTATGTAACTGGGGAGCTCCATCAATCTTGGACCAACAACCTCATCATTCCAATTCCTAAGCCCAATCAACAAAATGCATTTCGCCCAATATCTCTTACTACCCGCTTGTGTAAAACATTTGTGAGAATGATTCTTAATCGTCTCATGTACAGAATCAAACAATTCTTGTCTCCCCGGTTGCATGGTTTCATGCATGGAAGGAGTGTGCATCATTGCATAGCCACCTTTCTCACCCTGCACACTGACATCTCATATACTACCTTCCTTGACCTTAAATCCGCTTTTGATGTAGCCAACCGACATGTAATCATTAGTGAACTTGCCGGAATGGATGTTGGAGGATGGCTTCTCCGCTGGATTAAATGCTACCTGTCCAACAGAAAGTCGTCTGTGTTGTTTCAGGGACATAGAAGTGTAACTAAAGACTTTGAATTAGGAACCCCACAGGGAGGTGTGCTCAGTCCCACACTATTATAGATTCTGATTAATGCCTTAATGCTATGCTTAGTCAGCCCCATCATTATATGATTAGTTTTGCTGATGATATAATGATTCACACCACCGGATTCCCCAACACCCAGAACATTCTTAATCATGAACTAGCGTCGTGTCAGGACCTGGGGTTGATATCTAGGCTTTGAGATTCCACTACTTGGACCTGTTGTAACGAGACTTTGTCGCCAATACAAAGAAAGACTGAGAGCACTTAGAGTTGTGGCTGGGTTTCACCCCAGGTATGGTGCTAATGTTAAAATTGTGAAAATGATGTATCTTGCTTATATTAGATCATTGGTTGATTATGCTGCGCCACTACTTGCACTTGTGTCTGACTGGAAGCTTGGAGGGCTGGAAAAACTGCAGAACAAAGCAATGAGGATCATTTTAGGATGCCCTCGTACTGCCAAAATTTTAAATATGCAAAAAGAACTTGATATTCCAAGCATCAGAGATCGTGTTACTGAAAGAAATATCCTAATTGGGGTTACTATGCTCAGGCAAGCCCATTCAAACCCCTGCACAGAAGCCCTCCAAACTTTCCTCAGCACTGGCGAACACTCCTCCAGATGGATTGAAAAAGCTGGAACTGACCTCCGCATAAATCAGATACATGATTCATTTCCCCCCAAAATACATGATGCCTTAAGCTGTATTGATAACTTAGTCACACAGCACACACTCTCGCAAATTATTTACGTTGAGGGTTTGTTCCCCAAACCCACGGGTGCGCTGGTAGTGCTGCTGTTGTCGTACAGATTGAGGGCTTCATAAAGAATTGGCCCCGATAAATAATTGGGCCTCTAACCCTTCAGACAGAACTGTTTGCCAAACTCCTTGCATGAATGCATATATGTTTTAAGATTGACAGTTTAATTGTAATGATTCTCTTCTCCATAAATGCTCCAATTTATTAAGCAAAATTTGTGGCATGCTTGTGTCAGACCCAGACACAGGTATGGTAAGATTGGGGAAAGTGGAGTCAGAGTGCACAAGCTGTGGATTCCATCCACATTGGTCTTCAGATGCTGATATAACTGATAAATTGGCTAAGCTTTAAAAAGAGGAGTGAGATTAAAATTTGGCTTGTCAGGTAGTATTTGAGAAAAATAATACGAAAAGAACTTCAAATGAATTTTATTGACTAAGTCAGGGGGATTGACACCAGTCGTCCATCTATCTCATTCTATCTTCGGGGAGCCAATGTCTATGGTGTCCAACAAAAAAGCAACTTTTGGGTTTAATACCCCCCGGCTCCGGCTGGGTTACAAGTGTCTAGGGCAGGTTAAACCCCACCAAAATGTAGAAAAACGAAAGTAAATTTTCCAGAGGGATATTGCACACCCTGCGTCATTAGTACGGAGTGCGATAAAATTTAAAATTAATTTAGAGCAACTCATCAGAAATGTTCAAGAAATGGAAAAAGTATTTTACCCACAGGGGTATTTACAGACCATTCTGGAAAAATACCCTGACTTTGCTAGCTTAAATAAAGCATTACCACGTGTGTTGTGTGGTGTGTTTGTGTGTTTGGTTTGTGTGTTTTTGTGTTTGTTTTGGTGTTTGGTGTTTGTGTGTGTGTGTGACTCCCAAGTTGAGGTTGGGGGGTCGATTAAGCTCCTGTGTGCTGGTGTACTCCCCTAATTGTGGTTCGGGGTCGATACCAGCTCCTGGCCCCTGGGTGTGTGGTGTGTTGTGGGGGGGTGTGTTTTTGTGTTTGGTGTGTTTTTGTGGTGTGTGTGTGTGTGTGTGGTGTGTGTGTGTGTGTGTGTGTGTGTGTGTGTGTGTGTGTGTGACCAACAATCAATATTTGCACCAATAACTCTTTTACAGTTGGCCCGGGGTGTGGAAGTGTGAATTGCTCATGATTGTGCCATGTATAAAGAAGTAACCATTTTACAGGATTCTTACCTTTGTAACTTGTGATTCATTCCCTTTTGTACCATTTCAGCTATAAAAACTTTGGGGGCCCATTCCCTGGACCCATTGATACCTCTGTAACCCTCAAAATACCTTTGTAACTTGTAGATGTGACCCGACCCCCCTGGAGTTCTTCCCTTTTGAAATTGTGAGTTCTTGCCTTTGAATTGTGAGTTCACCCCTCGAAACTTTCTCAGCTACAAAATTTTGGGAGTCCAACCCCTGGCCCCAATCATGTACCTCTGTAATTTTTGACTACCGCCCACAGGAGGGTATGGGTGCAAAATAAAATTTTAAATAATTAAAAATAACACGGGTTTTTAAACTTTTTACCACTGTTATTTAGACGCTTGAACACTTTTTAACACTCCGAACACTGTTATTTAAACACTTGAACATGTTATTTAAAGAATCTGAACAATGTTTTTAAACATTTTTGAGCACCCTTTTTTAAAAACACTGTTAAAGCCACAACCTAGGCAAAACCCTGGGGTAAAAAAATTATTTTTTAACTGGGAACAGTGACTTTCCCCGGTGTTCCGGGCACATGATTATAGTTGGGGAAAAGTTTTCAAATGCAACAAAAAAAACCTGTTTTTAATTTACATTAAAGGGAAAAAAAACAACTAACACCTTTCCCAAAATGAACTTTTGTGTGTTCCATAAGGGTTTATTTTTGTGTCTAAAAACGCCCGCAGATTTTCCGGGTGGAATTCATTGAGGGAAAACTTTCACCAACACGTTCACCCGAGAACTTTTAGGGGGTAAAGCTCACACCCAAATGTTCTATGGGGTTTTTGAGTTTTGCTTAAAACGGAGATTTTTTAGTCGGTGTGGTTCTCAAAAAAAATAGTCCATAATTAAAAAACTTTTACGGAAAAATTTGTCAAAATTATAAATTTTATACTCACAAATGTAAATTTTTTAGAAAATGCAAGCATGTAAAAATTCGAAAGGGTAAAAAATTAGAACGATTCTTGGTAAAAAGAAAGAATAAGATACTGTTAGTCTGGTAAAAGCAGTTCGCGCACTGCGCTGCTTTTTCCCTTAAATTATTTAATCTCTTTATTTGCGTTTAAACTGAGATTTATTGGGAAACGTCTACGTTAAACTTGCATAACGAATTAAAATTCAGGTTTTGTTTGCGACTTTAGAAACTGCAGAAACACGCTAGAAAACATATGTTATCTGAAAAAATTTTAATTTAAGAAAAACGCTGATAAAGTCTAGGGTGCACCCCCGCTTTTCACTACCCTTTTCCCCTTTTCCCACCGTGTCATGGGGTAAAAAGAGGAAATAAAGGGTCCAGGGACTGGGCCCCCAAAGTTCGACAGCTGAAAAAAGGGTACAAAGGAATGAATTCACAAGTTAAAAAAAGAAATGAATCATGAAAGAAAATTTATTATGTTTATGGGGTTACCCCAAAAAAAATTAAAATTTATGAGCAATTCACACTCCCCCCCGGTCACTCTGAAATGAGTTTTCATCCCAAAATATTAATTTTTGGGGAAACCACACACACCACACACACACACACACACACAAAACCCACACACCCCAAAACCACACCACACAAAAATGGGGTGAGTTCCAACACACCACAAAACGACGACATCCCGAGCGCCCCCCCGCATGTATGGTACACAAAACACACGCAAACAAGCACAAAAAACACACACAACCACCACACACACACACCACACACACACACGGGGAAAATGCTTTATTTACAGAGTGCATATCAAGTTTTTTTCCAAAAATGCTGTAATGTACCCTGGAATAAAATTTTTGACATATCTTGAACTTTATTTATCACCCCCAGACATAATGCGCAGGGTGAAAATTTTCTTTTGGTTACATCTGGTGGGGGTGATTTAACCTCCCAAAAAGATACTTGTAACCCAGCCGGCCGGGGCGGTTTTTTCCCCCCGAGTTGCTTATTTTGTTGGATGACCATAGAATCTGGCCTCTGCATGATAGAATGTGATGGGGGACTGATTGTGTCAATCTCCAGAGTTTAAAGTCAGTAAAATTCAGTTAAAGTTCTTTTGTATTTTTGTTCTCAAACTGCAAACGGCGACCCAAGTTTTTATCTACCCACTCTTTGTAAGCATACACTTACCCAGTTCATCAGTAATTCATACATCTGAAGACCAATGGAGAGGGAAATTTCCCAGCAGGGCACTCTGACCCACTGTCCCAATCCTACCATACCTTGTCGGGCTTTGACAAAAGCATACCAAAATTTAAAATAAATGAGTTGGATCTTTTTGGATGCGGAATCAGTTAAAATTTAAAGTGTCAACCTTGTACAGGACACATTTTCAGTGAAAGGGGTAGGAAAATAGTTCTGTTTGAAAGGTAGGGGCCCATTTTTGAGGAGCTCCAATTTTTTTATGAGAGCCATCACGCTGTAGGAACAGCGCACAACAGCTGCACCAGGGGACGGGGTAACAGAACCATCAACAAATATAATTTGTGAAGAGTGTGTGTATGACTAATTATCAATAACCTTAAGGCAGGGCCCCAAAGGGGGGGTAAATTCCCCCCCTGGGAAATTTAACCATTTTTGGGGGGGGTAATGGAGGGGTGACAGAAAAAATTTATAAATTCTAAAAATAAAGAAAACAATGCGGTACCCGGTAGAGGATTTTGTTAACTTTGTCTTAGTATAAAAAAGTTGAAAGTAAAACCTATTATAAGTGTAAAAATTTTTAAACCAAAAAAAAATAAAATCAAAAACTATTGACAGTATTAGAAAAGAAGAAAATTCAAAGTGTGGGGAAAACCCAAAAATTTTTTGACAATACTTCGGGGCAAAGTCACTAGTAGCCCAGGATTCCAGTAGCGTCACCTTTAGGCTGCCTATTCCACTGTCAGTTTTTCTGTGAGCATCAGCCGAGGTAGACATAAGCTTGGGGATTATGTGTACTGCCCTGTGCATTAAATATGTTGTATTTTCCCCGTTAGTGAATTTGAAAACTATTTTTAATTTTTTTTATAATGTATTGGGGGTTCTTAGTTTTTCAAAGGTTTTGGTAGGATTTGCAGAGTATCGGGGCTGTTCTTTACGTTTAGCCATTATTCAATAAAACAACATTTTTTGAAAAGGGGGAACATGCTTTTTGTGGCATGTTAAATTGGTAACAAGCTGAAAAAGTTTGGGAACCCAAATGCCTTTAAAGGGTCATGTTTGGCTTCAAAGGGGAAGTTCGGTGTATGAAAAAGTATTTTGGGGGGAAATGGGGAATTTTTGGGGTTTGGAATGGGGTAATTCCCCTGGAGCGGAGGGTGCCGCTGATGCCTTACTTAACACAGATCATGTATCTTTTTTCTGCGAGTTCGGTTTCCAAATTTTTTCGATCCCTTTGGAGGGTTTTAAAAGTGTGAGGGAAAATTTGGAGGGCTTCTGTCCTGGATTTGAAGGGGCCCCCTGAAAATATTAGCACCAATTAGGTTATTTCTTCATTCTAACTAAGTAAATCTAAAAAATACTACGACGTATTTTTCCCTAGGGAAAACACATTGTTCTTCTAAACTATAAAATAAATTTTTTAGCCAATTGATACATTAGCGTTTGGGAAAATAAAAAAAAAAAAAGAAAAAAGTAAGAGTATTTGTACTTTGTTATGGTAGCCTAAAAACAACAGTAAAATCGTTATTCCCGTTTGTAAAAAATAAACACACGTAATCCAGATATGAAATAACACCAACACTTAATTTTTTTTTCAAAAATGTCGGGCGTCTCCCCCGAGGGAGGGCGACCCCCCCAAAAAGAAAGAAAATCCCAATAAAGAAAATATTTTCATTTATTATTTCAACATTTTTTCTCCTATACTAATCACTGTGTTTGCAGAGGGCCCCAGATCGCGTTTTTATGCCCCCCAAACTGCCAAAATCCCAAACCCCTCCTTTAAAAAGCAGGCATTGTACTTTCCATTTCCCCGGACTCAACCGACTACAAAAAAAACCGGTTTTTCCCTGAATCCCTCACAAAATATTTCCCCCTCACCACTCCAACCCGTCGTTTAGGGCCCCAAAAAATCTTTTTCTCCTTTACTCCTATTTAAAACCCCCACACATAGTTTTCTGGAAATCCAAGCCCCTCGCCAACAAAAAACCCCCTTTACCCCTCCCCCCAACCTCTTTGAGGGGCGAACCCCCCACCCCCCCTTCCCTTTCCCCTCCGATTTATACGCTCTCCAATTATTCTATTTTACTATTTTTTCTAAATGACCAAACCACTCAAAAACCCTTCTTCATCCCCCTGAAAAATACTTTTAGAACCCACACCCCCTAATTTCCCACTCGAATTCCTGTATAAAAATTTTCCCAACCTTTTGGAAAAACATCGCACTGCTCCGACGCCCTTTTGCCCCCACCGTTTGCGACCCCCCGCTTCACATCCCTATAAAGAATTGGTACCACTATTCTTTGGACTTCCCTTCTTTGCCCCCATGGATAACGTTTTTTTTTTTGTCTCCCAGATACCTCAAAAAATCACCCCTTTTTTCCTTCATCAATTCCTGGATAAGTATCCCTTTAAAACATCCGTGACAAGTCAACTCACATTTACTTTTTTCAAAATCCCTCTTCCCAAAAGGGTATCTAATTTTTTTTTTAAAAAGTTTTATACCCTCATACCTTATTCTTATCTATGTTCACTTTTAATTTCTACTTTTCATACCTCCCCTAACCTTTTCAACTTTCTTTAAATCTCCCTAGCACAGTATCATAGCTAAAAGTAACTTTTTTCAACTCCCCCTTTGTTTTGATTTCCCTAAAATTTTAAACCCCCCCCCTCTCACCAAAACCCCCCCCATTACTTCTTTTACAACTCCATCTATAAATATATTAAACAACCATGGTGACATTCACATCCCTGTCAAACCTCTTTTACCGGGGAAATGTCTCCCCTCTTCTACAACCCCAAGCTAGGTAGGAGCCCCCCAGGTAGGTTGGGTCCCCTCCCGGTAGGTTGGAGAAACCCCCCAGGTAGTTTGGGGCACCCCAGGGAGTTGGAGCACCCTCCAGGTAGGGTTTGGGGACCGCGGTGGGTTTGGGGCACCCCCCAGGTGTGGGGCACCCCCAGGGGGTAGGGGCTCCCTCCAGGTTGGTGGGGCTCCCTCCAGGTAGGTGGAAACCCTTCATTTAGGTAGAACCCCCCATTTAGGTAGAACCCCCCCCTTTAGGGAGGGAACCCCCATTTTGGGAGGGGGAACCCTCCAGTAGGTAGGAAACCTTCAGGGAGGTAGGGGGAACCTCCAGGTAGGGTTGGGGGACCCTTCAGGCGGGTTGGGAAAACCCTCCAGGTGGGAGGGGGCATCCTTAAAGTAGATCAAAAAGGCCCGCCTCATGTAACTTTGTTCTGTGGAGACGTGAAAATCGCTTCTGTGGTAATTTTCCTAAAAAAGTTTCCCTTTCCCAGAAAGACTTTTAAAGGTTCTAGTTTTTTTTAAGATCTTGGGGATGAACAGAAAAACAGCGACTTTTAAAGCTGTGATTGGGCGGAGGACTTGAGCGAGTAAAAGTCAAGTCCGCTTTTTACGGCCACACTTGGTATGTTGTTGCCATTGAGAAAGACTTCTTTAAGCGGGTGTTTTTTTGTTTTAATTGATGGATATTTTTAAATATTTTGGTGACCTAACAGCAGACATCGAGGCCCTCCCAAAAAGAAAGCCCTTTTAAAAAGTACCTGTGAACACAGTAACAAAAAGAGGGCCTGGGTTATATTCCCACCGAGTGAAACATTGACGTGTTTTTTTCCCCCTGTTGCGAGTTCCCCCTCAGTTAAAAAGGGTACCCGGGTGTTTCGACTGGTGTGGGTGCATCCTGGGGCAAAACTGACCCAATTTGCCCGAAATGCGGGATAACAAAGGGACTTTCATATAGTAGTTTTCATGATTTCACCAGGACTGTATACCTTGACATGTACTTGTAGTAAATAAAGATTTTTATTATTATTTTTTATTATTATTTTTATTATTTTTATTTTATTTTAAACCAAACCCCTCCGGGAAAAAACTGTTCATTTAAAAAAAGGAAGACTTAGTACTGATGATTTTCCTTCAATCGTCTTCGTGCTTTTCCTTTAGGGGGATTTTTTTTTTCACTACTGCAGCAGCTTTTGAAATTATTCGTCCCTGGGCCACTTTTTAGGGTTCCTTTTTCTTTTGCGTCCCCCCTTGAGGAGAAGCACCCCTTCCCTTGTATTTGTTTTTTTTCCTGCCGGAACTCAATTTATAACTTCCGAAACTTCACTCTTGGTAAAGTATCAAATTTCTGGGAAAAAGCAACAACAAAAACAGCACTAAAAAAAAGCACAAAAATTTAAATAAGCATCACAAAAGTCAAAACCTTTTCCCGTGTAAATTTCACCGAAAGTGAATACACAAATTAAACACAAAATGTCACATTAATTGCACTTGGTCCTTTTACCTAACATTTGTAGGTAATTCACCAAAATTAATTAAAACCATTGCTATGCTGGGGCCCCGTGACCGGGGCATACTTTCAAAAAATAAACTATTGTACCTGAAGACGGGGTTTTGATTGATGTTTTAAAAACTGTAAATTACACTTATGTAAATATTTAGATGAAGAGAAGCAAGATGTCGAATATATATTAAAAAAAAGCAGCCATTTAAAAATCCAAAACGGGCAGCCACAGTAACTTTATGCAAAAAAACATGGTTCTCGGATTTTTTTTGTAAACCCTTTCCAAAAAAAAAAAGCATAGGTTTGCAAATCCCCAAAAATTTCTATGAAAATATTTAATTTTATAAGGATAACAAAACTCAAGTGAGCTCTTTCAGTACCTTGGAGATCCTTGGAGACCCGGTTAACTTTGTTGAGTTACATTTTCCCTGGGGGGGGAACCAGGCCATGACACGGGAGAATTTTTACAAGGGAAGGGGGGTACACACCCGTGCACTGATTCTTCATTCCTGAGGCGGTCGTTCAAAAATTTTTGGTGGGACCCCCGACTTTTCCCCCAAGGGCAAAATTCTTTGTCTCCACAGACTCCAAAATGCACCCCTCACTCTTTTTTTCCCCCTCAATTCTATGATTCACCTCATCTTTCTAGACCCTCCGCGACACGTCCACTCCCAAATATCGAATAAATTCACCCCCTCCTATCTTCCCTCCAATTGATATCCAATCTTTCATCACTAATCTTTTTGTTTTTCCCATAACCCTTTTTTTCCTGTATTTTCTTTTAATTTTTTCTTTGCACACCCCACCAAATTCATCCCCCAACCTCTGCAATTCTTTCAGAATCTCCCAAAAGCACAGTGCACAGCAAAGAGCAAATGTGACAAACCCCCCTTTTTTTGTGTGATTCTTTATCTTTTAACTCCACGTCCTGCCAAGGCTCTCCTTTATTTTCTTACAACCCCACTATAAAAAATATTAACCACGTGACTACACATCCTTGTTAAGGCCTACTTTTTATGGGAAAAAATCTCCCTCTTTCCACATACCTAACTTGAGCCTCAAATCCTCGTTTAAAAAATCTTCATGCTTCAGTAACCCACATCCCATACCATACACCTGCAACATCTGCCACATTTTCCCCCCCCTTCCCCGTCATACCCCTTTTCCAAATCCTAAAAGCCCCAAAACTCTTGAGCCTTATCTAAATACTGTTCACTTTTATGTTTCACTGTAAAATTACAAC
>NW_026467309.1:0-13568 GCF_026875155.1 Cherax quadricarinatus
CATTGTGTTTAATTGCCATGTTCTGAGTTCTTATGAAAAACACAAGGATAAAAGTGCAACTAATGTCACACTTTACGAAAGGTTACTTTAGTTGCAAATGTGTCCTTTTAGTTTGCATATTGTCTGTATTCTTTACAAACATACAAAAAATTTGCTGTAGCTTGGTTTGTAATAGGGAAATTGATGAAAAAAAAAAAGGTCTACATAGTAGAGTTGCTGACGCTAAAACCTTGGGTAGTTTAAAATTTAGGTTGGATAAATACATTGGGGAGAGGCGTTGGATTTGATCGTTTCTTAAACACGAGTAAATAGAATTATCCAAGCTTTTTCTTGAGAAGCATTGAAAATAATATTTGGCAAATAATTTGTTAGTGAAATAGATTGTGAAAGTCGTGCATATTCAAGATTGATTTGATTCTATTCAAGATTGATGGACCTGTACTTAGCACAGATGCGACCTGTACTTAGCTTTGAGATGAGACCTGTACTTAGCTCAGAGGTGACCTGTACTTTGCTCAGAGGTGACCTGTACTTAGCTCAGACGTGACCTGTACTTAGATCCAGAGGAAACCTGTACTTAGCTCAGAGGTGACCTGTATTTAGCTCAGTGAGGACTTGCAGATGCACATCAGAGCTTATTTCTTATGTAGCATTGAAAATTGGGTTGGGCAAATGTTTTGTTATTGGGATGAATTGTAAAGGACCTGCCAAGTATGGGCCAACAGGCCTCCTGCACTGTTCTTCCATTCTTATGTTCTTAGTATGGGCCAACAGGGCTACTGCAGTGTTCCACCTCAAGTTCTCATGTTTCTCTTTTGTAGTTTTGCTATAGTATATATTTTTTTTTTACAGATCTCTTTTAAATGATCTAAGTGCTGTACCATCATTGAAGCTAAAACACTGTGTAGTTTTGAAAATTGGTTAGATAAATACAAGAGTGTGAGTTAGACCTGAATAGCTTGCGATTGTAGGTCAGATTCTGTGCTCCTTGTTTTAGTGGATATGAGCTGTAACTAAGTATAGTCAATGGCATTAGACAGAAAGTGACTAGGTCTTCCTCTCGTGGGCCACTAGGCCTGCTACAATGCTCGATCTTTCTTAAGTTCCTATTCTACTAATAATATTAGATTCATTGACAAAATACTTGGAAAATTCAAAGACGTCATTAATGAGACTCTTTATTGAGAAAATCTTGTCACTAAAAGCTTTGTGTCGGTTATCAATCTTAATGAATACAAACTGACATCATGCTTTGATACATTTGATCATTGTTTCTGTATTTTATATGGAGAATGAGAAGCATCAATCAAGAATCCATAAATATTGTGAATTGTGTTTTTGTGCCACATCTCGAAGACTTTCTGCCAAAGTAGAAGATTTGTGGAAAACGTTAACAGAAGTGCAATTGTTTTCTGCAAATATAACTTTCTTGAGAGTATTTCTAATTAGTACATATCTTGCAAGGCAAATTTCATAATCTTCCATAGCATTTAGCTTTTTCTTTCGACATTCGAATGATGCTCTTCTTCTCGTCCAAGACAACGAACCTTTGAAATTGACTATCCATCTTGAAGAACTTGGGAACGACGGATTGAAACAAAGGCAAGAAATTCGTATGAGCCTTCCCAGTAACAGTCTTCGTTTATAAGCCATTCACCTAATATACCTATCACCACCTGACGGTTACTTTAAAAGGCACCTGACTTAACAAAAAGAAAATAAAAAAAACTAGCATTCGTTCCTTTAATGAACATAAGAAAGGAGGATCACTGCAGCAGGCCTTTTGGGTCATACTCGGCGGGTCCTTTACAATCCATCCCACAAAACAAAGCATTTGCCAAATCCAAATTTTTTCAATGCTCCCTAAAAAATAAGGTCTGATAACTCTATCCACTCATTTGCAAGAGCCACTCAAATATAAGAGGTGTTTTCTGTACTAAGATGCCATTTGTGTTGCAGTGTCTGACAGGTTGAATATCAAAATGGTATACAATACTGAGAGGTTGGTAGGTAAGACTCACAGGCAAACAGTTAGCAACTTATTCCGAAATGTATCGTCTTCACAGTAGGCTTCTTCAGTCGAATACAGAAAGTAGGCAGGAACAGTAGAGATATGAAGACGATGTAATCAGTCCATCACCCTTGAAGTCGTAGATTTGAGGATTGGAGAAGTTTCAGTTCCATAGTCAGGAATAAATTTTTAAAAGGGGGAAATACATGGATGATTTCACTTATTTTTTTGAATATCGTGTGGAGATAGGTTTAGATACTAGATCTACACTCTCACTGAAGCGACAGAATAGAAAATACTTTTGAACATAAAAATAGTCAGGGTTATTAAGGCTAGGGCTTTGGGTAGTTTTCAAATTTACGTTGGATAAATACATGAGTATTTGATTTGAGTAAGACTTGCACATCATAGCTTATTTCTTGGGGAGCATTGGGAAAAATTGGGGGTTTGGGGAAATGTTTGTTAGTGGGATGAATTGTAAAGGACCTGCCTAGTATGGGCCAACAGGCCTGCTGCAGTGTTTCTCCTTTCTTATGTTCTGATGTTCTTATGAAAAACACAAGGATAAAAGTGCAACTAATTCACACTTTACGAAAGGTTACTTTAGTTTTCAAATGTGTCCTTTTAGTTTGCATAAATTTTCTGTATTCTTACAAACATACATAAAAAGCTGTAGCTTGGATTGTAATAGGGGGAAAATTGATGAAAAAAAAAAAGGGCTACATAGGAGAGTTGCTGACGCTAAAACCTTGGTAGTTTAAAATTTAGGTTGGATAAATACATTGGGGAGAGGCGTTGGATTTGATCGTTTCTTAAACACGAGTAAATAGAATTATCCAAGCTTTTTCTTGAGAAGCATTGAAAATAATATTTGGCAAATAATTTGTTAGTGAAATAGATTGTGAAAGTCGTGCATATTCAAGATTGATTTGATTCTATTCAAGATTGATGGACCTGTACTTAGCACAGATGCGACCTGTACTTAGCTTTGAGATGAGACCTGTACTTAGCTCAGAGGTGACCTGTACTTTGCTCAGAGGTGACCTGTACTTAGCTCAGACGTGACCTGTACTTAGATCCAGAGGAAACCTGTACTTAGCTCAGAGGTGACCTGTATTTAGCTCAGTGAGGACTTGCAGATGCACATCAGAGCTTATTTCTTATGTAGCATTGAAAATTGGGTTGGGCAAATGTTTTGTTATTGGGATGAATTGTAAAGGACCTGCCAAGTATGGGCCAACAGGCCTCCTGCACTGTTCTTCCATTCTTATGTTCTTAGTATGGGCCAACAGGGCTACTGCAGTGTTCCACCTCAAGTTCTCATGTTTCTCTTTTGTAGTTTTGCTATAGTATATATTTTTTTTTTTTTTTACAGATCTCTTTTAAATGATCTAAGTGCTGTACCATCATTGAAGCTAAAACACTGTGTAGTTTTGAAAATTGGTTAGATAAATACAAGA
The DNA here is from genome assembly GCF_026875155.1 of Cherax quadricarinatus. Classification (NCBI taxonomy): domain Eukaryota; kingdom Metazoa; phylum Arthropoda; class Malacostraca; order Decapoda; family Parastacidae; genus Cherax; species Cherax quadricarinatus. The sequence goes on from NW_026467309.1 coordinate 3,472, forward strand.
GTGTGAGTTAGACCTGAATAGCTTGCGATTGTAGGTCAGATTCTGTGCTCCTTGTTTTAGTGGATATGAGCTGTAACTAAGTAGAGTCAATGGCATTAGACAGAAAGTGACTAGGTCTTCCTCTCGTGGGCCACTAGGCCTGCTACAATGCTCGATCTTTCTTAAGTTTCCTATTCTACTAATAATATTAGATTCATTGACAAAATACTTGGAAAATTCAAAGACATCATTAATGAGACTCTTTATTGAGAAAATCTTGTCACTAAAAGCTTTGTGTCGGTTATCAATCTTAATGAATACAAACTGACATCATGCTTTGATACATTTGATCATTGTTTCTGTATTTTATATGGAGAATGATGAAGCATCAATCAAGAATACCATAAATTTTGTGAATTGTGTTTGTGCCACTTCTCGAAGACTTTCTGCCCAAAGTAGAAGATTTGTGGTGAAAACGTTAACAGAAGGGCAATTGTTCTTAAATTTAATTCTGAGCAGTATTTCTAATTAGTACAATATCTTGACAAGGCAAAATTTCATATATTCACATAGCATTTAGCTTTTTCTTCGACATTTCGAATGATGATGCTCCTCTTCTCGTACAAGACAACGAACCTTTGAAATTGACTATCCATCATGACGAATGGGACCAACCGAGGATACTCCCCAAGATGAAAAAAGGCAAGAAATTCGTATGAGCCCCTTCGTACCCAGCCTTCTACCGCTTTCATAAGCACATTACCTAATACCTATCACACCTGACGGATACTTTAAAAGGCACTGACTTATCAGAAGAAAATAAAGACTAGCAATTCGTTCCTTTTAATGAACATAAGAAAGGAGGTATCCACTGCAGCAGGCCTGTTGGGTCATATCGGCAGTCCTTTACAATCAATCCCAATAACAAAGCATTGCCAAATCCAATTTTCAATGCCTCCCCTAAAAAATAAGGTCTGATAACTCTATCTCTCATTTGCAAGACCACTTCATAATTCAAGAGGTGTTTTCTGTATTAGATGCCATTGTGTTGCAGTGTTGACAGGTTTGACTACTCAAAATTGTTTACAATACTGAGGGTGGTTGGTAAGACTCAACAGGCAACAGTAGGCAACTTTATTCCTAATGTATCGCCTTCACAGTAGGCTTCTTCAGTCGAATAAGAAGTAGGCAGGAAACAGTAAGAGATATGGAAGACGTTGTAATCAGTCATCACCCTTGAAAGTCGTAGATTTGAGATTGGAGAGTTTTCAGGTTCCATTAGGCAGGAATAAATTTAAAGGTGGAATATACATGGATGATTCATATTATTTTATGATATCCTGTGGAGATAGGTTTAGATACTAGGATTGCTACACTCTCATCTGAAAGCGACAGAATAGAAATTACTTGTGAACATAAAAAATAGTCAGGGTTTTTAAGGGCTAGGGCTTTTGGGTAGTTCTCAAATTTAGGTGAGACATGATTTACATGAGTATTTGATCTGAGTAAGACTTTGACATCATAGATTATTTCTTGGGAGCATTGAAAATTGGGTTGTTCCAAATGTTTGTTAGTGGGATGAATTGTAAAGGACCTGCCTAGAATGGGCCAAAAGTGCACTGCCCTGCTGTGTTATCCTTTCTTTATGTTCTGATGTTCTTATGAATGTATTGGTTTTGGAAACTAGGTAGTTGATGAGTGGACAGTCTACCTAGGTTGGGTTATTGAGGCTAGGACTTTGGGTAGTCTTCAATTATTTATGTTGGATAAGAATACATGAGTGGGAGGGGTTGGAATTGAGGGGACTTGCACATCGGGCTTGTTTTTGGGGGTGGCATTGAAAATTGGTTGGGCAAATGTTTTGTTAGTGGGTGGAATTCTAAGGCCCTGCGTAGTTTGTGCCAACAGGCTGCTGCGTGTTCCTCCTTTTTAATGTTCTTTGTCTTGTGTTTAGAAAAGACACGTAAGCAAACACCTATAACATATTTATTAGAAAACGTTTTCGGTTTTCTGGGGACCTGATCACTATAGTGTTTGCTTACGTGTTCTTTCTAAACACAACTGTGATGGACCTGTTAGTGTGATCCTGTGAAGACCTCTTCGTGTGTCTTGTTGAAGACATGTTTTCGTGTGCTCTTGGAGTGGTGACCTGTACTTTGAGTGCTGAACAGTAGTTACAACTCCTGTGAAGATGTGTTCTTGTTTTTGCTCCCGTGGACTGATCAAGCTGATGCCACTCCATCGAGCAAACTTTACCAGCAGAACTTAAGGAAGTATTGAAGGCAGCGAATGGAGATACGGCCGATTGACCGAGGAGGGAAAACAAGAGGATTGTAGTAGTCCTCCTGTTTCGGAGTCCTCAGGTCAAGAAGGAATCGTTGTCAGTGGCTGGAACAAGATGGACGACGAAGTTGACGATCATGAAGACGATGGGAAAGCCAGAACATTGAAGAAGAAAGAGACTGACTGTGGAAAACTCCCGTGGAATACCTCCAAAGCATTCACGGTGTGCTAACGACGAATGTGAGTCTTCTACTGGGATCGTCTCGAAGAACGACAAGGAAGGTAAGAATATTGTTTTGTTGTTGGGGGGGGGATTTGGGAATGGATGAGGATAGTGGGGGGGGGCACCAGGTTAGTTACATGGGATAGGGCATTCTGCTTGAAGGACAGGAGTAGGAGACAAAGGGTTATGGCTTTCCTGGGCAAGTGGGATGGAGGACATTGTTTAGACGGCTTGCAACATCATGAACGGTGAAGATTGAGACACTTATGCAGCTATTGGGATCTTTATTCAGGAAACGTTTCGCCACACAGTGGCTTCATCAGTCCAATACAAAGAGGAAGCAGGCAGGAACCGTAGTGATGTGAAGACGATGTAATCAGGTCCATCACCTTAAAAGTTCGTAGATTTGAGGTTTGTTCAGTCACTCGGCCTGGAGAAGTTCAGTTCCCATATTCAGGAACTTTCTGAAGATCAAGCGACCGTGCGGGGAGACTTAAATACTGTCGGAAGGAGAGGTGGCAGGTACTTGTTTTTTTTAAAAGTAGTAGTAGTAGTTGTAGTGAGAGGCAACTGGAGGTAATGTCCCTCTCAGATCAACCCTTCTCACTTGAAAAGACTTGTCCAGGTGTTTCTGTACCAAGATGCCACGTGTTGCAAGTGTCTGACAAGGATGAACATCAAAATGGTATACAATACGACAGGTTGTTAGGTAAGACACATATGCAAACAGTTAGACAACTCTACTCCGAAACGCCTCGCCCACACAGCAGGCTTCCTCAGTCGAATACAGAAAGCAGGCAGGAACAGTAGAGATGTGAAGACGATGCAATCAGTCCATCACCCCCAAAGCCGTAGAATTTGAGGTTGTCAGTCCCTCGGCCTGGAGAAGTTCAGTTCCACAGTCAGGAACCATCCGAAGATCAAGCGACAGTGCGGAGACTCAAATACTGTCGGAAGGAGAGGTGCAGGGCAGCAGTAGCAGCAGTAGTAGTAGTAGTGAGAGGCAACTGAGAGGTCATGTCCCTCTCAGATCCAACCCTTCTCACTTGAAAAGCCTGTCCAAGGTGTTTTCTGTACCAAGATGCCACGTGTTGCAGTGTCTGACAAGATGAACATCAAAATGGTATAGAATACCGACAGGTTGTTAGGTAAGACACATATGCAACAGTTAGACAACCTGTCGGTATTGTATACCATTCTGATGTTCATCTTGTCAGACACTGCAACACGTGGCATCTTGGTACAGAAAACACCTTGGACAAGCTTTTCAAGTGAGGAAGGGTTGGATCTGAGAGGGACATGACCTCTCAGTTGCCTCTCACTACTACCACTACCACCCCCAAACCACCACCCGCACCTCTCCCTCCGACAGCATTCAAGCCTCCGCACTGTCGCCTGATCCTCAGATAGTTCCCGACTATGGAACTGAACCTCTCCAGGCCGAGGGACGACAACCTCAAATTCTACGACTTCAAGGGTGATGGGACTGATTACATCGTCTTCACATCTCCATGCTCCCGCCACCTTCCGTATTCGACTGAAGAAGCCCACCGTGCAGGCGAAACGCTTCGGAAAAAGCTGTCTAACTGTTGCATATGTGTCTCACCCAACAACCTGTCGGTATTGTATACCATTTTGATGTTCACAAAGAGGAAGGCGTAAGGAGAGGAGGAGTATGAGGTAATCAGTCCCTCAGCCTGGAGTCGATGTGTTCAGTCCATCAATCTTTGTGAACATCAAAATGGTATACAATACCGACAGGTTGTTGGGTGAGACACATATGCAACAGTTAGACAGCTTTGTTCCGAAGCGTTTCGCCTGCACGGTGGGCTTCTTCAGTCGAATACGGAAGGTGGGCGGGAGCAGTGGAGATGTGAAGACGATGTAATCAGTCCATCACCCTTGAAGTCGTAGAATTTGAGGTTGTCGGTCCCTCGGCCTGGAGAGGTTCAGTTCCATAGTCGGGAACTATCTGAGGATCAGGCGACAGTGCGGAGACTTGAATGCTGTCGGAGGGAGAGGTGCGGGGTGGTCGTGGTGGTGGTGGTAGTGGTAGTAGTGAGAGGCAACTGAGAGGTCATGTCCCTCTCAGATCCAACCCTTCTCACTTGAAAAGCTTGTCCAAGGTGTTTTCTGTACCTCTCAGTTGCCTCTCACTATTACTACTACTACTACTACTACTACTACCCTGCACCTCTCCTTCCGACAGTATTTAAGTCTCCGCACTGTCGCTTGATCTTCAGATAGTTCCTGACTATGGAACTGAACTTCTCCAGGCCGAGGGACTGACAACCTCAAATTCTACGACTTTAAGGGTGATGGACTGATTACATCGTCTTCACATCTCTACTGTTCCTGCCTGCTTCCTCTTTGTATTGGACTGATGAAGCCACTGTGTGGCGAAACGTTTCCTGAATAAAGATTCCCATATGCTGCATAAGTGTCTCAATCTTCAACTTGTCGGTTTTTCACTAACCATTCATCACATCATGAACGGTAATGGGATCAATCCTATTATTTGCCTCAGTGCTGGAGGCAATGATGTAGGCAAGCGTAGAAGTGAGGATTTAGTTAGAAAGTTCAGGACAGCTATAGACATGATTAGAAGAAGGGGGGGCGCCCTCTTATATGTGGCATTTTGCCAAGAAGAGGTGTTGGTAATGAATGGTTGTCCAGAGCAATTGGTATTAATTGTTGGCTGGATAAACACTGTAAGGATAATGCAGTACCATTCATTGACAACTGGGACAACTTCTATTGCCGATGGAAATAAATGGTATAAAATACCGACTTGAAAAAGCCCACTGTGTGGGCGAAACGTAGTCAATAAAGGATCACATTATACTGCATTTGTGTTTATATTGCCATTCTATGGCCGAAATGACATGTATGCCAGGGATGACTAAAATTTAATACATAGCATTAGAAATCTTCCTTATGAAGAAAGATTTAAGACTCTTAAGTTACATTCACTTGTTAGACGAAGAATGAGGGAGACCTGATCGAAGTGTATAAGTGGAAGATAGGTATTAATAAAGGGGATATTAACAAGGTCTTGAGGATATCTCTCCAAGAGAGAACCCGCAGTAATGGATTTTAAATTAGATAAGTTTAGATTTAGAAAGGACATAGGAAAGTATTGGTTTGGAAATAGGGTAGTAGATGAGTGGAACAGTCTACCTAGTTGGGTTATTGAGGCTAGGACTTTGGTAGTTTCAAATTTAGGTTGGATAAATACATGAGTGGGATGGGTTGGATTTGAGTGGGACTTGCACATCAGAGCTTATTTCTTGGGTAGCATTGAAAATTGGGTAGGTCAAATGTTTGTTAGTGGGATGAATTGTAAAGGACCTGCCTAGTATGGGCCAACAGGCCTGCTGCAGTGTTCCTCCTTTCTTATGTTCTTATGTTCTTATGTTCTTATCCAGGGCAGGTGTGGGTTTTCTTGCTAACTCAGTTGAGGGGGTTGTTAGGACTTTAAACTAGGATTAGTTAGAGGTATGGGTTTAGAAATGATTAATAATGAGTATGGATATATTGACTTATGCTCTGATATTAAGAATCTTAATAGTAACTGTCATGGAGTAACTCTGGGTAATGATAATTTCAGAAATTGTGTAAAAACAAAGATGAATAGGAAAAATGTGCAGAAGAAAAAACATATGATGGTATTTTATGCTAACAGTAGAAGTGCAAGAAATAAAATTAATGAACTACGTTTGGTAGCATGTGCTGGGAACTTTGATATCATTGCATTAACTGAAACGTGGTATGATTTAAAGAGTCGGGATATGACTGCTGAGTGTAATATTCAGGGATTTAAGTTATTCAATGTGGATAGATGTAATGGGAAGGGGGGAGGAGTTGCATTGTATGTTCGAGAAAATATTAATTGTTGCATAATAAAAGGTATAAAAATAGATGGAGCAGTAACAGAGTCTGTTTGGGTAGAGTTCGTGGAGGGTCAAGAAAAACTAATTCTAGGTGTAATATACCGACCTACAGGCTTGGATCACGATAGAGGGAGACTTCTTTGGGACGAAATTGTTAGGGCTTCTGGACACAGTAACGTAGTCATAGTAGGGGATTTTAACTTTAGCCAAATTGACTGGAATTCTTTGACAGGTAATCTAGAGTCCAGTGACTTCATGGAAACAGTTCAGGACTGTTTTCTGAAACAGAGTGTAACTGAACCTACCAGGGGTAATAATTTGTTAGACCTATTCTTGTCAAATAAGGAAACACTAGTGAATAATCTGGAGATCACTGAAGAGCTTGGCGCAAGTGATCACAAATCCATCACCTTTAGCATTAATGAGAATGCAAGAATAATTGATAATACAGTAAAAATCCCCGATTTTCGTCTGCCGATTATAATGGACTTAGGGAACATCTGTCTAATCTTGATTGGGGTTATCTAGCTAATGATTTTATTGACGATAATCATACTTATGAATATGAAGGGATCTGCTTTTATGATTGTTTTCTTAATAATGTACACAGTGCCCAGAGTATATACATTCCCCAGAGAGAAATTAGGTCTAATAATAACGATCCCAAATGGGTTAACAGGAGGTTAAAGCATCTATTAGGGGTGAAAAGGGGAATTTATAGGCGCATCAGAAGAGGAGAGGTTAACCTTACTGACCAATATGTTCAGCTTAAAAGAGAAGTAAAAAGGGCGATTAGAAAGGCTAAACGTGACTATGAAATTAGAGTCGCTAATGAATCAAAGACTAATCCAAAGGGGTTCTTTCAAGTGTATAGGACGAAGGTGAAAGAAAAAGTAGGACCCTGAAATCTGGGAATGGACAGCTGACGGATAATGAACTGGAAATGTGTTCCTTATTTAATGACTATTTTTTGTCAGTTTTTTACACAGGAAGATGTAAATGAGATTCCAATAATTAACAATTATTTAGTTCCTGAGAATATAAGTTAACTAATATTACTGTCACGGGGACATGTTATTAAACAGATAGACAAACTGAAACAAAATAAGTCCCCGGGACCCCATGAGTTGTTTTCAAGGGTACTTAAGGAATGCAAGATGGAGCTTAGCAGCCATTAACGAGTGTATTTCAATGCGTCCATCCTTACCAGTGTTGTGCCAGAGATGTGGAAGATGGCTAATGTGGTTCCTATATCAAATCAGGGGATAAGTCCACTCCTTCAAAATAAACCCTCAATAAGCCTGACATCTATAGTGGGCCCAAATTATTAGAATCAATTATAGCTGACATTTTCAGAAGTCCCCCCTTGAAGAGCATAACTTGATAAATGAATCTCAGCATGGATTCACGAGAGGGCGTTTCCCGCTGACAAACTTACTGACGTTCTTCAATAGAACATTTGAGGCAGTTGACAGTGATAAGGAATATGATATTGTTTGAAGATTGAGACACTTATGCAGCATATGGGAATCTTTATTCAGGAAACGTTTCGCCACACAGTGGCTTCATCAGTCCAATACAAAGAGAAAGGCGTAAGGAGAGGAGGAGTATGAGGTAATCAGTCCCTCAGCCTGGAGTCGATGTGTTCAGTCCATCAATCTTGTAGAATGTACAGCATAGGGCCGTAGACGTGGCTTATATACTGTAGTGAGGTGACTTGAAGCAGACAGAGGCGGGATCATAGTGGTACCATCCACTAGTCGAAGTAGGTCTTTGTCTCAAGGTTGAACAAGCATTGAAGAATTCTTTGTAAGAAGATCCCATGATGCTGCAGTGTCTGACAGTTGTGATGAACCGACAAGTTGAAGATTGAGACACTTATGCAGCATATGGGAATCTTTATTCAGGAAACGTTTCGCCACACAGTGGCTTCATCAGTCAATACAAAGAGAAAGGCGTAAGGAGAGGAGGAGTATGAGGTAATCAGTCCCTCATCCTGGAGTCGATGTGTTCAGTCCATCAATCTTGTAGAATGTACAGCATAGGGCCGTAGACGTGGCTTATATACTGTAGTGAGGTGACTTGAAGCAGACAGAGGCGGGATCATAGTGGTACCATCCACTAGTCGAAGTAGGTCTTTGTCTCAAGGTTGAACAAGCATTGAAGAATTCTTTGTAAGAAGATCCCATGATGCTGCAGGTCTACAGTTGTGATGAATGTTTGAAAAACCGACAAGTTGAAGATTGAGACACTTATGCAGCATATGGGAATCTTTATTAGGAAACGTTTCGCCACACAGTGGCTTCATCAGTCCAATACAAAGAGAAAGGCTAAGGAATAGGAGTATGAGGTAATCAGTCCTCAGCCTGGAGTCGATGGTTCAGTCCATCAATCTTGTAGAATGTAAGCATGGTGCCGTAGACTGGGTTATATACTAGTAGTGAGTGACTTGAAGCAGACAGAGGCGGGTCATAGTGGTACCAATCCACTACGAAGTAGGTCTTTGTCTTCAATGGTTGAACAAGCATTGAAGAATTCTTTGTAAAGAATGATCTCATGATCAACTTGTCGGTTTTTCAAACCATTCATCACAACTGTCAGACACTGCAGCATCATGGGATCTTCTTACAAAGAATTCTTCAATGCTTGTTCAACCTTGAGACAAAGACCTACTTCGACTAGTGGATGGTACCACTATGATCCCGCCTCTGTCTGCTTCAAGTCACCTCACTACAGTATATAAGCCACGTCTACGGCCCTATGCTGTACATTCTACAGATTGATGGACTGAACACATCGACTCCAGGCTGAGGGACTGATTACCTCATACTCCTCCTCTCCTTACGCCTTTCTCTTTGTATTGGACTGATGAAGCCACTGTGTGGCGAAACGTTTCCTGAATAAAGATTCCCATATGCTGCATAAGTGTCTCAATCTTCAACTTGTCGGTTTTTCAACCATTCATCACAACTGTCAGACACTGCAGCATCATGGGATCTTCTTACAAAGAATTCTTCAATGCTTAGTTCAACCTTGAGACAAAGACCTACTTCGACTAGTGGATGGTACCACTATGATCCCGCCTCTGTCTGCTTCAAGTCACCTCACGACAGTAATATAAGCCACGTCTACGGCCCTATGCTGTACATTCTACAAGATTGATGGACTGAACACATCGACTCCAGGCTGAGGGACTGATTACCTCATACTCCTCCTCTCCTTACGCCTTTCTCTTTGTATTGGACTGATAAGCCACTGTGTGGCGAAACGTTTCCTGAATAAAGATTCCCATATGCTGCATAAGTGTCTCAATCTTCAACTTGTCGGTTTTCAAACCATTCATCACAACTGTCAGACACTGCAGCATCATGGATCTTCTTACAAAGAATTCTTCAATGCTTATTCAACCTTGAGACAAAGACCTACTTCGACTAGTGGATGGTACCACTATGATCCCGCCTCTGTCTGCTTCAAGTCACCTCACTACAGTATATAAGCCACGTCTACGGCCCTATGCTGTACATTCTACAAGATTGATGGACTGAAACATCGACTCAGGCTGGGGACTGATTACCCTTACTCCTCCTCTCCTTACGCCTTTCTCTTTGTATTGGACTGATGAAGCCACGTGTGGCGAAAACGTTTCTGAATAAAGATTCCCTATGCTGCATAAGGTCCAATCTTCAAATTGTCGGTTTTTCAAACCATTCATACAACTG
>NW_026467310.1:0-13073 GCF_026875155.1 Cherax quadricarinatus
AGTCATCTCAACACCACACGTTGGGACTCTCATTACCTGGGATAACTGCCTATGGGCAATTCCGTTCTAAACACCCAGACAAAAAAAAAACAATTCTGAAATAGCCCTTATTTCAACGTTCACGTTCTAACATTTATCGATGATATTGTGAACGATCGGGATCACACCTGAGTTACGGACTGGACGGTTATTTTATTTTTTTTTTGTCCCATTTCAGTGAAAATTTTACTGTGATTTAAGCAGCGTTTGAAACCTACACTCTTTTATGTAATGACTTTTTGCCCTAATATAAGAAAAAATAAATAGTTCCGTATTCTATAGGATAGACATTCACTATTGGTAAATAGTTAATTAAGCTAAGAACTTAGAATTGTTACTATAATTTCGTAATAACGGCATAGATGATGGTTGCCATTCTGGATGTATATGGGGAAGAGAGAGAGAGAAAGAGAAGAGAGAGAGAGAGAGAGAGAGAGGAGAGAGAGAGAGAGAGAGAGAGAGAGAGAGAGAAACAAAAAAAACCCCGCTTGTATTCCCCACTCTCTCACTCTCTCTCGCTTAAAGAGATATCATCTCCACAAAAGTTATGGAGATAATTAACAGTTGTCTCTGATGTCCTTTAATTCAATGTCCTTAAAAGTTTTAGAAGTTGAAGCTACGTACCACATAAATAGATAAAACATCAGCTCAAGGACACCTGTGCTGTGTGTGAGCGCCTTCATGAATCATGGTAGCTCTAGTTCATGCCTTCCTGAAAATTATTTATTGCTAAACACCTTCATGAAAGCACAAAAACTAAGGTTCATCCCTATCAAGTTACTGTAAAAATTAATGTTTTGAAGATAAGGCATTGTAAGGGCATCTTTAGGAGACCAGAGGTTGTAATTTATCACGTTTAACTGATCCAGGAGAAGTAAATTATCTTAGTCACATGCTGCTAAAACTTGATCAAGCAGTTGAAGTTTTACTGCATTGTGTCTTAAATTATTATTATTATAATCAAAAAAGAAGCGCTAAGCCACAAGGACTATACAGCATTGTGTCTTAAAGAAGTCATGGAGCCGCAGGCCAACCATGTCAAATATCTTTTAAAAGTATAATCAGTTGGCTGAGACACAGCAAATACGTATGTTTTAAATTACCATGTAAATTATACACTAAATAATTGTGAACCCTGTCGAAAAACTTTATTTGGGTTGGGAAAGTTTTATGCTAGTGGGATGGTTTGGAAAAGGGCCCTGCTAGAGGGGCCAACAGCCCTGCTGTGATAAAGGGTTTTTTAAAAAACCGACAAGTTGAAAAATTTGAGAAACTTAGAAAACATATGGGAATCTTTACTGAAAAAACGTTTGCACACAGTGGTTCATCGCCCAAATCAAAGCAAAATTGGTAAGGGAGAGATAAAGTTTGAGGTAATCAGTCCCTTAGCCTGGATACGAGTTTTTGAGTCATCACTTTGTGGGAAGTAAAACATGGGGCCCAAAAGGGGTGACTTTTTTACTGCAGGGGTAAGTCAAAGCAGGGGGAGGGGGGATCACAGTGGGCCCTCCACGAGGTAAGTAGGTGTCGTATAGGTTTGATGAAGCCACTTTGGCGAAACGTTTTTCAATAAAGTTCCCCATATGTTGCATAAGTGTCTCAATTCTCAATTGTCGGTTTTCAAAACCATTCATACATCTGTAGACCTGCAACAAAAAAGGGATTTGGTAAAAAGATTTAAACGTTTGTCCAACGTTTGGACGACGACCTTTTTCACTAGGGGCAGGTCTCACTTTTATCCCGCCTCCTCCTGCTTAACCACCTGACTGCAGAAAATAATCACCTCTCGGCCCTATGCTGTTGAACTGAATCACTTAACATATTTTAAAGGTTTTTGTCATAGAAAGTTAATGTGGGGAGGGGTTTTGGGTTAAAGCCCGTGATAGTGGTGCCCTCAGTGGATTGGTTTGTAGGTGTTCGGACCCGTTCCGGAGGGGGGGGGGATGGTTTTTTTATGTTTTTTTTGGGCTGGGCGTCAGAAAATTGGGGAAGGTTCAGGTTTGAGGGATTTTGTTGGGGGATGGAGTTGGCTGGATGAAGTTTTTGGGTTTTGGGGGGAGGAAGGGGGGGAAGGTAGATGGGGGGGGAGGGGGGGGAAAGTGGAAGCTTGGTAAGGGGGGAGGAAGTGGAAGCAGGTAAAAGGGGGATGGGGAAAGGGGTAATGAGGTGGGGGAGGGGTTGCCCGTAGCACCCATCATTTGGGGTGTTGGTGGAAGGGGTTTAAAAAAAGTAAGAGAGGAGGGAGGAGGGGTGGTGGGTTTAGGAAGTAGGGGGGGTGGGTGAGAGGGAGGGGGTTTAGGGGTTTGGTTTAGGGTTTGGGAAGAGAAAAAAAAAAGGGAAAGGGAAAATTTTTAAAGGGGGGAAAAGGGATTTTTCAGCAGCAAAAAAGGGTTTTAAGGCATGTGATTTAGTTTTGTTTGGGGTAAGCTTGGAGTTTATATCCCCAGAGTGGGCAGCAGTGGTGATTTGGGGCAGTTTTTTTTGTAGTTAGTGTGGGTGTGGTTTTTAAAAGGAAAAAGGGTGCTTGAAACCCCCTTGGGGCTGGTGTTTGAAGTGTGTAAAAGTGGGGAAAGAGGTGGGCCCAAATTTGCGTGGAGAAACCCCAGGCTTTGGGGGGGTGGGAGGGGAAAGGGTTTATGGTAGGGGAGGGAGGTGCAGGGATGGGGTTTTGGGAAGGGAGGGGGTTTGGGCTAGCTCTGTGGGGGGGGAGAGAATGTCTTTTTTTTTTTTTAAAAAGGGGCGGGAAAAAATTTTCCCAACTGCAAGTGTGCCCCAAACCCCCATTTTTTTAAACTTTTAAAGGGGGGGGGAGGTTGAAAGGTTCCAGAAGTGGCCGTTCCTAAAACATCTGGACCCAGTTTTGTGGGGAAAAGGGGAAATGAGTTTTTGTCGGGGGCCGAATTTGTAGTTTTCCCGGGCACTGTGGATGGGGGGAAAGTTTGGAGTAAAAGGAAGAGTGTTTGGGGGAAATGGGGAAATGGTTTTTTGGCAAGGATTCCTTGTTTTAAAAGAGTTTTTAAGGGGGTCAGATGGATTTGAAAAGCATTTTGGGGGATGGGTAGAGTTTTCAGGTCTTTTAAATATCGCCACAAAAGACTTTTTCTTAGCACTAATGTCTTTGATTAAGTCTTCTTTGTTGTGTCATGGAAGTCAGGAGAAAAAATTAGTCTACGTGTTTTGGACCCACTGTGCATTTGAGGCAGTGCCAAGGATTTCCAAAATAATAGTAAAACCCCTGGGGTTTGAGAAGTTTTTTTTGGGTTTCGGTTAAAGGTTGTGGTTCGTAAAAAAAGTGTCTTGGTCAAGGGTTTGAACCCTGATTTGGGTTTTTAAAAGATTTTCCCACCCTGGGGTTTTTTTGGCGCCAGTAAAATTGGGTAAAATTTAAATTTCCGGGGCCTTAGAGGAAGAAAGTAGAAAGAGTAGGGGCAGGTGTTGTCGGTAGAGGGGGAAAAGGGTAAGGGGGGGAAGGAAGGGGGAAGGTTTGGAAGGCATCTTTAAATTAGTGTGGGGCCAAATTGTAGAAAAAAATTTTTGGCCTAAGCAAGTACTTTTTTTGGAAAGTGGGAATTTTGTACTTGCCGGGCTTTAACTTTTTTTTTTTTTTTGGGGGAAAGGCCGTCGCGGGGGAGGCAAGGACACTGAGGAGGTGAGTGAAAGGCTTTGTGGACCCACTTTTATGCCCTGAAACGCCCGAGGAGAAGCAACACTGGTTTGTGAGCGGCGAGTAGAGGCAAACCCCCGGGCTTTTATGGCGTGCAGACTTCACATACGGGCTGGGGGTTGGAGACTTAAAGACAGCGGGGGGAGGGGGAGGCAACACGGGCTGTATGGCTTTGTAGCCCTTAAAGTACAGTTTTTTGGGGGGGGAGATTTTCAAAAAAAAAAAAGGGAAAATCCCAGAGGGAGGCTTCCAGCCCTTGGGTAGGCACCCAAAACCGACGCACCAACCCCCTTGATGGTGAAGACAAAGGTCAAGTAAACCACCCCCCTTGGGGGGAAAAGTCCTCTCAAAAACGGGCGCGGGTCGTTGGTCGTTGAAGGTGTGTGTGGGTTTTGTTTTTTATTTTAAAAATTTGGGACCCCTACTGGCCAAGCTCCTTGAAGAAGGGGGCCCCGGGATTTTGCTTTGCTAAACAGTGCCTGCCTCAAACCCCCCTAAAACGTATCCGGGCCAAATTTGGTTTTTATTTCCCACTAAAAGTCCCCGTATACCCCCCACGAGGGGGTTTGCCTTTCCTTTTGTAAAAAACCCCAAAACAAAAAAACCCGAATTTCCCCCAAACCTTTTTTATTCACCAACACTGCCCCTTGCAGCGGGAATCACATCCCCCTTTGGGCCCCCCTTTATTTTTTTCACCCCTATCTCGCCCAAAAAATATTCTCAAATACACAACTTTCCTTAGTCTTAAAACTAAAACCAAACCCAATCAACACCCTACAAAACGACAGGAATCCCAAAAATTACACCGCCTTTTTTCCCCCAAATTTAACCCCCCAAAACTTGGTCACCAATTACTCAACTTCAAAAAACCATAAAACCTAATTCATCTCCCCCCAAAGACTTCAACACCTTCTAAAACCCCACAGGGGCCAAAGGCAAACCCAGACATCATTCTAAAAAAACCAAAAAAGCCGCTTCCTATTTTCAACACTACATCTCCCCCTGGGCCCTTTTAAGGCTCTTTATCAATTTCCAGTTTATTTTTAACATCTCCTTTCCCAAACCCCATCCTCATTCCGCCACACCCCTTTCCTTCTCCTACAAGGAAAACGTTTGACTGGGGGGGCATTTTAAAAAAACCCCATGACAATTTTAAACCCCTTTTAAAGACAACAACAACAAAACCCATCTTTGACATCGATAAATCAACTTGATTCATCCAGGGAAAACCAAAATTTCACAAGGGAGCCAAACACCGCAGTACCCAAAAAAAATTCATACCAAAACCCTTTTCCCTTTAAAACCCCCCACTAGAACAAAAAAGACTAAAATTTTATGCTACCACAACCGCTTCCTCTACAACCACATAGATTTAATCAAGTCCCATTAGATCTCACTTACCCTTAAAAAACAAATTTTCACCCGACTAGGGCCAAGACCACAAAAAATCATAATCAAAACTAAAACAAAAGCGGAAAAAAACGCCCTTTTGAAACCCTAAAGCCTTCTTGAACTTTTTTTTTTTATCAAAAAAATTAAAAGGCAAACTCCCCCCCAAAATTTTAAAACAATTCCCCCCACAACAAAAATAAAAAATTCAGACCCCCCAGGCTGGGTTCCAACATCTTAAAAAAAATCTGGGGAAACATCTTTTCCCCCCTCACCCCAATCAAACCCTAACGTTATTAAACAAAATTTTTAGAAATAGAAAAATGGAACATGCAAAAAACACAAGGACAACACCACCCCCCCACAAAACATTTAGATCTCTTACCTTCCTCCCAAGAACTCGACACTCCCTTTCACCAACCCCCCCCCGGGCAATTTTAAAAAAACTCCTCAGGGCAAACCCTTTCCCCCCAAAGGCCTCCTGGTGCCTTGGCCTAAACCAAATTATCCTTAAAAAAACCTTCCTGACCCCTATTTATTAAATGCCAACACAAACCTCCTCAATGCCTCCCTTGCCCTTTTTGGAATTTCTTCCCTTCCCTCTTCAAAATTTTCTATGCTTTTTCCCCTTTTCCCAAAACCCAAAAAAAAATCCTTATTTTAGAAAATATTTCCCTATTTAGGGCCCCCCGAAAATTTTAAGGGGGAAAAACTCTTTAACCATTTTCCTTCGCAGTTTCCCGGAAAACCCAACCCCTTTAAAATTTCTGTTTGGGAATTTGGCTTCAGAAAACGGGAAGGATCCCACAGGATGCCAATAACATCATTACAACTACATCCACATTAAAACCCCCCCCCCCCCGAAATGGACCCGCCCCCGGTTGCAAAAAGGGGCGTTGAAGGGAAAAAAAGCTTTTTACACTGTCTGGCAGAACGGGGAACAAGTTTCCCCAAAAAAACAACTAACTTTAACCTGCCCCTTTACTACTCGCCCAAATCCTCTGCAATTTCCCAGACGGCCGTACCTTTAGAATAAAAAAATTTCCCAAAAACTTTTTAAACCCCCTTTACTTTCTTTTACAAAATGCGGGGAGTAACCCAGGGAAATTTTCCCTCTCCTTACCCTTAATTTTTTTACACTAACGACATTCCAAAACCTGTATACCAAACTCCTCACCTAGCCCATGCAAAACGACATTACGCAAAAATTATCACTCATTTCCAATATAGATACATCGCATACAAAAAAAACAAAATTTAGGTCGACAGGATAGCCTCTGGGAAAAAAAAAATGGAGGGTCAAAACCAATGCAGCTAAATCCAGATTCATTTTTTAAAATTTCAGGAAAACGTGATCCTCCCTTTTCCTGTCGAACTCGAACAGCTGGACCCCGCAATTACAAACCCCCCTCACACAATTTTTTTAATTTTCCTTGGCGTTAAACTTGACTACCTTCTTTGCTTACACGGACACATTTTACTCAAGGCATGCAATAGTGTTTAAAGGGCCCCTTTGGGGGATTAAAAGCTGAAACGGGGGGTTTTCAACGCACCCCCAAAAATACCCCCTCTACAAATTTCCCCAATAAAGGGTTTTCTGATAACTTTACTCCCTAGCCCTAGCCCAAAAAGGAAAATTACTTAAAACCCGCAGGAGTCCCCGGGAAAAAGGCCCCTGCGCTGGGGGCTTGATGTAAGGGTGGGGGGACTTCGCAACAAAACGAGTCTTCCAAAGCCCCAAATTTGGGCATCCCCGCCCTGAATCTGTACTGGAAAAAAGCTCAGTTTACAGGAAAAAGAAAAAAAACTTTTAGACACGACCGACTCTTTGGGCCTCTTTTCCTTGACGAAAACATTCGCAAAATCCCCAAAACCAACCCCCAACCTTTTCTCTCCTTTATGATCCTGCTCCTAACCCCCAAATTTTTTTTAAAAAAACCTTTGGGTTCGCTGACGGTTTCCTTTTTTCTGACCCATTTTTACCCCCTTTGCTTTAGGGTTAAAAAATGGGTCAATTTTTTTCAAATCTTCTTGCGCAATTTTTCGCCCTTTTTCCCCTCCTTTCCCGTCACCTCCCCCCCCCCCGGGGTCCCCAAAATAAGGCCTGAAATTTTTCTTCGGGAATTTTCTTTTCCACGATCGCCTTCGCTGTGGGGTTTAAACCCTGGGCTTATTTCTACGACTAAGAAAAAACTCTCTCCAGCACTATTCTTGTTTTTGGGCCCGTCTTCCCCGTTTATTTCCCCTTTTGGGAAACTTACCCCGTATATCGTTGTTCGTTTTCCCATTTCTGTACTTCCCACAAGAGTGATGGGACGGGAACCCATCGGGTTCCAGGGCTTAGGAATTTTACCCCAAAAATAGTTCCCCTCCCCCCTTTTCCCACTTTGTACGGATGATTACAAATATTTGTCGTGACGAATTTTGGCCGAAAATTGCTATCTTGGCTTAAATAGCAAAAGCTAAAATTTTCCTTATAGGACAAGCGAAAATTTTTGTATGCAATAATTTCGCCAAAATCATTTGAAAAAAAACGAAAAAAAATTTATTTTCCTGTGTTTGTTTTGTATTAAATTTCTGTAAAAAAAAAATTTTAAAAAATGTATAGTTTTGGGGTTTGGCTAAAGCAAATTTTTTTGTTATAATAAGGTTAGGTAAGTTTTCAAGATTCTTTTGGTGCAAAAAAAATTTTTTTACATAAAATTAATGAAAAAAATTTATCTTTTTAAAATATAAGAGAAAAATTTTTGAAAGGACTTAATTTTTTAAAAGAGTTTTTGCTAATTACCCGTTTTACATATTTGGCACGACATTATATATATTATATATTATATATATATATTTATATTTTATATAAAATTTTTATATATTTTTTAAAAAATTTAAATACTATGAAAAAAAGTCTGGGTTTAAAAGATTCAATGAATCTCAACCAACACGGTTATTAATTAAAAGGAATTTTTTGTGCTAATTAATTATGATTTTTTTTCAAAGAATAATATACTTAAAAAAGTAAAAATTAAAAATGGGTCTTTTTAACATTTTTTGGGGGGCTGATGCTCTACTGACTTAAAATTTCCGTCAGAAAAGGGAAAGGAAATTTAAAACACAGGGAAAAGGGAAAAAGCAGTGTTCGTAAGGGTTTTATAAAAAGGGGTCGTCGTTATGGCTCCCGCTTTCGGTTTAGGAAACCCTCCAGATTTTAAACCGGGAAAACTATTCCGTTGTTCCCCTGACCCCTGATGGCACTGTGAAATAACTCAAAAAGAGGGGAAATTTTTAGCTAATAAAAAATAATTTTCAGCCTTTTAAAATTGGGAATTTAAATGTCCCAAAACATGCGTTTATTTACCCCAAGTGTGTCGCCCATACCCCTAATAAAAAACCCAAACGCCTTTCATGTAGTTTTTTTAAAAATGAAAAAAGTTAAAAACCTTAAGGGTTTATGCCCAAAATATTTATTTTCGTAAAATTTAAAATGACAATTAATTACCCTTTGACATCTGTATTATAAAATTTTAAAAAAAATGGATTTTACTGCGGGGACGTTTTTAATAGGATTTTAATTAGTTTTTAATCAAAAAAATAAGTTTAAAAATTTCACGGGGGAAATAGGCTTGCACAGTTATGGTACTCAACGTTTTTCCTAAAAATTTCAAAGTATTTTGATTTCCCCCATCAATTAATTCAAGTAACAGCAGAATAGAGTACTTTTAGATGTAGTTAAATATTAGTTAAATAATTATCAATATTACGTCAATTTAGATTCATTCTACTCTATACAATATTATCTAACACAAATCAGAGATATTAATCTCAGATTGTTCCTTCTACAGTCAAACAGTTCCATTCTTCTCGAGTCTTGATGGCTGTTTTATTAAGCCGTTCCCTAATAAGTAGTCAAACCATACCACGGATGGGGTTCTAACCCGCGATCAGAGAGTCACAAAACTCCAGACCGACGCGTTAGCCACTGGACCAGCTAGCCACAATAAGATTCATCCAACTAGGTAGTATATTTCTACACAATAAGAAGGTTAGCATAGACACCACTATGACCACAAATGGAACTTCTTACGAACGAACTCTAGCTCAAGTCCCTCAAAGCCGTCAACATCGTGTCAATACGATTTCGTGAGTCTAATAAATAATGTTACCTCACTTTGAACCTCTGAATCTACGTCTTCACGTGTGGAAACACAAATTTTCTTGAGTATCGGTGTTCAACTCATCATCACTTAACTAATCTTTATCCCCTGAACCATAAATTCCAGTATCTACCAGCAATACTGATTTCCAGTGAAATTAAATTATTTTTTTTTATATTATTATTAAAACAAAACAATATAACAATTAAAATATATAAACTTCAAATGCGAACAAAAAGGGTTTCCATACCGTAAGACATTACACACTTGGCATCCTGAGGCCAGTTGTACATTCTAACTGTTGCTAAAAACCCTAAAACTATCCATTCCTTACTACAACATACAGATATGAAGATAAAACAATAAATTATTTCGTGTACTAACTCACTTTTCCTACATCAAAAAAAAAAAAAAAAAAAAAAAAAACATCGATCTGATGTTAAAAAACTTAAACCCTTTTTTCCACACTATGACAAATGCCATGGAAGTTAATAACTAGTCTATCTCATACTTTTGTTAATACTTATTTCACATAATATACAAACAATTAAAAAATAACATGTCCTATATAGATACTGAACATAGTGTTAATATCCTACAATACTAATTATAAAAGCCATGAACCTGATGCCCCTCCCAATATTATATATGTTTCATCACATATTTTACAATATTTATGAACAAAAAGTCAAGGTAACATACTTGGACTGTCAAAAACTCTAAGTATAATTATCCTCCAACATGGCTGCCCACCGCGTCTAATACCATAGAATACCAATTTAAATAAACTTCCGTACATGTCCCTTATTAACAAAAACAGGTTCTTCCTTTAAACTCACCATTGATCAGTCACTCAACTTCTGTTACACTGAAAATCCTTATTGTAACAATGCCACTCTCGGCTAAAGAGATCTAGTTAGGACACAAGATCTCACAAGTACCTACATATGTATATAATAATTTTGTCACATAACACAAAGGTCGTCTTAAAAAGTTTTAATATACACACACATACATTTACATTTTATACATATATAAGTATACACCTACACACATACCTACATACTCATATACACACATTAACACAATAATAGAAAAACTTTTATGACCAATTGCTTTCGTCTTGTAACGTCAGTACAATGCACGACAAACGGCAATAATACTTTGACGTGCATTAAGCATAAAACTGGTGTTTTTCATACCACATCCATACACATACAACTCTCAAACAACCTTACCACGTTCACGTATCCTCCAATATAGTCATATCATCGCTAAAAAAGAAAAACTGTCTCTTTTTACTTATTGAGCACATTAATTAGTCTACCGTAATATTTCTGTATGATTCCAGAAACAATGTTTCCCACCGTTTTCCATAAATTAGTTTATTTCTACATACTGTACGATATATTCCCGCCACAGTTGCCCTAATTCTAATCCCCCCCCCCTTTTTTTCCCTCAATCCCCAGGAAATAAACAAGAAATCTGACACAACGTACATAATGGCTCTCCTTACATCCTTAGACACCCCTCGTAATGTTAGGGCTCGCAGAATCTCTACGTTACCCCCTCCCACTAACTTGAAAACTCTTGCCAGCCACAACCGTACCTTCCCCAACTCTTCACAAAAGTAAACGGCATAAAAAGCTGTTTCTGGTTCCTCACAATGCTCACATTTTCCTTACCTTACCAGACCCATCGCACACAAAGCAGACTTCGAAGCCAAAATTCCAATTACAAACCTATAAACTAATTCCCTTACCCTCGGCATTAATCTAAGCTTCTGGAACTCATACCAAATCTTACCCCAATCACACAAGGGGTATACCAATACCCCTTGCATGATTTCTGGTTTTCTACTCATCTCTACCAACCTTCCAAACCCTAAGTTTGTCTACCTCTCCTACGACTAACAATAACCTGAGCATAGTCTCGCATTCCATTAATTCCTTTCCTCCCCACCAACGTCGGACGTCTTCCATCACTCTCCCCACACTGAGCCATGCCCTTCCAAAACCCCACACATAACACAGCACACTTCTCTGTATCTCTTGTATCTCCTGCCCTCGTAAAGGATACACCACAGCAACATTCCACACTTTACTATACACTAATGAATTTATTATTATTGCCCTTTGCATTAAAGTAACAACCCTCGCTCTTAGGTTCCGAATCCTGTGCACAACTTTCTCTCCCACCAATTCCGAGTTCACGCATCGAACCTCCTGTTCATTAGCCATATAGAGAATTCCGCAAATTTTCAGCTGTTCCGTCACTTCCCATCCGAACTCCAACCCCATTCTACCCCCCACCCAATCCCCTATCTCTAATAATTTCGATTTAGCTCTGTTGACTCTCATACCCGACGCCTCCCCAAAAACCTTCATTACCCTCCCAATCTTTCTCAATCCTTCTACACCATCGATCAGTACTGTTGTATCGTCCACATATCCTACTACCTCTGTAAGCCCCTCTCCCTCCCATTGTAAATTTGTTTTTTCTTCGACCATTTCATAAAACGGGTGTTGTATACATGCAAACAGAATTTGAGACATAGGACACCCTTGTCTCAGACCCTTCTCCATTTCCAACATACTACCCAACCTACCATTTATTTGCACCTATATCATCGCTCCTGCATACGGTATCTCAACCCACTTTACAATACCTTCACCAAAACCCAGACGTCTTAAATTAGCTACCAGGAACTGGAACTCCCTATTCACACTGTCATAAGCATTCTCCCAATAAATGCCCAAAATTCCTCCCCCCTTGCAACCCTTTAAGAATTCCCTGATTCGACTATGTCCATCCCTCATGCTAAGACCCGGAATTCCCAATTGACCCTTACGTAAAATACCACCTATCACCCGCTTCATCCTAATCCCTAGTATCTTCGCAAAAATCTTATAGTCAGCGCACATTAAAGATATGGCCCTGTACATGCTCAGTGTTCTCCCCTCCTTCTTTTCCTTGACTAGTACGACCACACCCGTCCTCTGTGTCCTTCCTAACATTCCTTCCTGCAGCATACAATTCATTACCTGAACCAGACAATACTTTATGTGATCCCATTGAACTCTATAGAAATCACTGGAAATCCCATCGATTCCAGGCGCTTTCCCCATACTTAAATTGAACACCGCCTCTTTCACTTCATCCATACCAATTACACCATCCATCCCAACTACTTCCTCCCTACATTTCCCCAAGGCTTGTACCCCTCCCCCCCTTTCCACGCTACCTATCCGAACGTTACTCTTCGCCCATTTCCTTCTAAACCAATAATCAGTATAATTACTTCCGTCAGTTGTCACTAGCATTTGTCCCTTGTTATATCCTTCCAAATCTTCACTAACCTCTAAATGTAAAATAGTGGACTCCTGTTGCCTAATTCGAAAATTTCTCAACACACTTCCCGAAGGATTATCTCCCCATAGTACTGCGTCCATCCTCGCCCTTACCCTTATTTCATCAAATCTTTCGTTATGTATTTCCTTCAATTTGTCTCTGAGCAATATGTCTTCGAACTGCTGTTCCCCCTCTTTCATAACACTCATTGAGCTGCTGTTCCAAATAATTCTGTAAACCATACCTCCACCTCGCCTCCCCCCTTCCCTTACATTTATGAAACCCCGCTATACCAGGTTTAGCCCTATTTTCCCACCAGTCCAAGATACTCTTTGCCCCATCCCTTGCCCTCCACAAATGATTCCATCATTCGCCAAACTCCGCACTCACCACCTCACTCCTCACTAGCCTTGCATTTAATTAACTTCCAGAAACCTGAATGTATCTTTACCTCACCCACCATCCAGTCTTCCCAAAACCCC
>NW_026467311.1:0-14357 GCF_026875155.1 Cherax quadricarinatus
AGATACGGCCGTGGACTAGTTGGCTTTAATGGGGTGGGAGTGAGTACAAAACGGGGGGTTGAGGAAAAGTGACCGAACCCCAGCCCGGGAGGGGGAGACCTGTGTACCTCAAGTCGGTCGAAGCGGGAGTGAGAGAGGGTGGACTGTGTGTCCCACCGACCTAGGTAGGCCTACAGAGGGCAGCACTGAATGCCGCGAAATATGAACTAGTCAGAGCAGACGGCTAGGCTGTGTGCTCTGCCAGTACAGGCTGTCTACAGAACTTGTACTTTACTCAAATCTAATTTGCTCAACTTTTACTTTAAATTGAATGAATGGCACAGTGAGTTGTCTTTACTCTCAATGCAACAGGGAAATACACTATAAAATGATAAAATGGACTCAATAAAGCTTGTGCAAAATAAAACAAACTGGGAAACGATTCACTGAAATAAAATAAAAAGGCACAGAAAGAATAAAATATTATGCACAGAACAGAGCATAAGAAACTGCACTGAAATAAACTGTAGCAATATTGCAAATAATTGCTAATCAACAAGTATTGCACAACACTGCATAAAATCTCTGCAAGAAAAATTTTAAAGACAGCACAATCTTTGCACAAGAATTATTGCAAAATGAGTCAGTGTGCAATAATAAAAATAAATATTACACACACAAGAAAAGAGGCGTGGAGTTAAAAGATAAAGAATCACACACAAAGTGGGAGTTGTCACAGCTGCTCTTTGCTGATGACACTGTGCTCTTGGGAGATTCTGAAGAGAAGTTGCAGAGATTGGTGGATGAATTTGGTAGGGTGTGCAAAAGAAGAAAATTAAAGGTGAATACAGGAAAGAGTAAGGTTATGAGGATAACAAAAAGATTAGGTGATGAAAGATTGAATATCAGATTGGAGGGAGAGAGTATGGAGGAGGTGAACGTATTCAGATATTTGGGAGTGGACGTGTCAGCGGATGGGTCTATGAAAGATGAGGTGAATCATAGAATTGATGAGGGAAAAAGAGTGAGTGGTGCACTTAGGAGTCTGTGGAGACAAAGAACTTTGTCCTTGGAGGCAAAGAGGGAATGTATGAGAGTATAGTTTTACCAACGCTCTTATATGGGTGTGAAGCGTGGGTGATGAAATGTTGCAGCGAGGAGAAGGCTGGAGGCAGTGGAGATGTCATGTCTGAGGGCAATGTGTGGTGTGAATATAATGCAGAGAATTCGTAGTTTGGAAGTTAGGAGGAGGTGCGGGATTACCAAAAACTGTTGTCCAGAGGGCTGAGGAAGGGTTGTTGAGGTGGTTCGGACATGTAGAGAGAATGGAGCGAAACAGAATGACTTCAAGAGTGTATCAGTCTGTAGTGGAAGGAAGGCGGGGTAGGGGTCGGCCTAGGAAGGGTTGGAGGGAGGGGGTAAAGGAGGTTTTGTGTGCGAGGGCTTGGACTTCCAGCAGGCATGCGTGAGCGTGTTTGATAGGAGTGAATGGAGGCAAATGGTTTTTTAATACTTGACGTGCTGTTGGAGTGTGAGCAAAGTAACATTTATGAAGGGGTTCAGGGAAACCGGCAGGCCGGACTTGAGTCCTGGAGATGGGAAGTACAGTGCCTGCACTCTGAAGGAGGTTGTAATGTTGCAGTTTAAAAACTGTAGTGTAAAGCACCCTTCTGGCAAGACAGTGATGGAGTGAATGATGGTGAAAGTTTTTCTTTTTCGGGCCACCCTGCCTTGGTGGGAATCGGCCGGTGTGATAATAAAAAAAAAAAAAGAAAAGAAATATATCTAGGAATGAACTGATTGAACACTTTAACTCTTAACTGCAGCTTAAGCAACACTTAACAAGCAAAAGAACAATTTACCTAAAAACATGAAAAAATAATAGGTGCTAAAACACAGAACAAAAAAGTTTGAACACTTACAGTGATTGCAGAACACAACAATTTAAAAATAAACCAATACTAGAATTTTTTTTGCAATTAAACAAAATTGATGTTGAAAACATTTTTAAAAAAGTTAATAATTAATCTTTTCTTGAACAAAACAAAAGGCAAAATTGTCTGGGAAAAAAAAGTCCCAAATTTTGGCACTGGCTAAAAAGAAAAAAAACTTTGAAAAACAAGAAAAAGTTTTAAAACAGAGAACAAAAAAGAATTTCCAAATGCTGGGGTGAAAAAAATTTAATATAAACTGAGACAACACGATTGTGTGCGGACACAAATAAAAATTAAAATGAAAAAACCCTTTTTACCGGAAAAACTGGAAAAAACCCCCTAGGTGATTCTGAAGTTTTAAACCCAAGTTCTAAAACTCTATAAAGTTTTTCAACACACAACAGGAAAAAAACTAAGTACTTAATTTAAGTGTAAAAAAGACCAAAAACAACACAAAAAGACATAATAAAGCCCCGAAAATTAACAATGAAATTTAAAAGATAAAAAAATTAATTTCAAAAAAAACACTGAATTTTGATCAGAGGGCCCCTGAATTTCACTAAGAAAATCAATGGAAAAAAAAAGAAATGTTCCTTTAAAAAAACACAAATTTTTCCCCTATGAAAAAAAATTATCGCTGTAAAAGACTTGGGGAAAAATAATTTTATGGTAAAAGGGGGAGTAGAGGAGGCTGGTTTTCTGACTCCCCCTGCCCCTCAGCACACTTGAAACATAGAATTGCCCCTTAAAACGATGATAGACCCCCACACAGGAAGGGGTTTCAAAGGTTGGGGCCCCCTGTCCCATGCACACTCTGGCTCTTTACCCCCAAAAGTTTTCCCTAACCCCTCGTAAAATGTACCCCCCCCCCCCCCCCCTAGTTAAAAGGGTTTTGGGGTTTTAGTGGGGTTTTTGGTTTTGGGGGGGCTTTAAAAGGGGTAAGACCCGGGGGGGTGAGACAAACGTGGTTTTATTGGGGGGCCCATTTGGGTTTTTAAAAGGGGGGTAAGCCTCACTGAGGACCCAAACCCCAAATGCCGGGGAAAATTAAAAAATAACTGGGTGGCTTTAAAAAAACACCCACGAAATACCAAAAAACGCCCCAGGGATGGAAAAAAACACTCAAAAGGCTTTGGGCTTGAAAAAACAAAAAATTTTGGAGGGGCTGTCTAAATGGTTGCTTGATACTTTGGGGAGTTGGGTAGCTGGGTTAAACTTAACCCTTTACCCAAAAAAGCTTGGGTAAATTCTAAAGATGGCAAAAGCAGGGGGTGGGAAAACTGGCTTGGCGGCAAAAAAAACTGGAAGGGTAGGGGTAAGGGGTGGATGGACTCGGTTTTTGACTCCCCCCCCCCCCGAAGGGAGCTGGCTTATTTTGCAAAACCTGGTCAACCCCCCGGGAGTGAAAGAAAAAAACAGAGGAAAAAAATAAACAAAAGAGACCCGACCCTTGAATAATGTAGGGTGGTAGGAACTTGAGAAAAAATGGGTACTTAGGTTTGCAGGGTTTGGGTAGGGGCGGCCCACTGGGCGGGCACGAAAAGGCCCCTCCCTTTCTGGTCCCAAAAAAATTCCAAAACACGGCCCTAATAAACAATTTTACGCCCACACCCGGGTGCCACCCTTTGTTCCCTAAAGGGGGGCTTTAAAAGGAAAATATCCGGGGTTTTTAAGGTAAAACACCAAATTTTTTGGAGGTTTAAAGATTTTTGTCGAAATGTTATGATGGGAATGGACCCAGCCTCTTCCTTGTCCCCAGCCTTATGCCAAAAAACCCGGGCTGAGGCCCCAAAGGGAGCTTGCCCCCACAACCCTGCGATCCCCTACTCATAAAAGTCCCCAAAGGGCCCAAGGGGGCCCTTTTAAACAAAGCAATGGATGACAAATAAATGCAAAAGCTAAAAACAACACAGGGTTTAGCAAAATAAGCTACAAAAAAAAACATTTAAAAAAGATACAAAAAAGAAAAAAAAAAAACCCAAAAAAGGTAACTCCCGGCTACATCTTTGAATACTTTCATCCACTCCCCGGGATTGGGCTGCGTTTTTAAGGATGGGTGCAGGGATTTCCCCTCTGGAAAAGCAAAAAGGAAATCCAAAAAAGGAAGCTGGTCGCCCTGTGGTCCTTTTTTTCTATGGGTGAGCTTTTTACTCAGCCTTTTTTGGGAAATTTAGGGCACACTTTCCCCATGCTCCTAGGGGCCTTCCCCCCCTTTGGGGTTTAAAATTAAAAGAATGGGGAAGGTTTTTCATAAATTTTCGGAATCTTCTGGGTTTTTCCCTGTTTGGGTAGCAAACCCCACCCCCTTACACAAAAGGGGTATGGGGAAATAGGTGTCTGCCAATGTTGGCCCGGCCCCAAAAGGTTTTTTTGTTCCCCCAACAATCGTTTCCCTTTCCCTTTTAGGGGAAACATAGTGGGTCCATCTGGGGCTTTTTGACTTCCCCCCAGAAACTCTGCACTTGGGGTTTTTCCCTTTTAACCCTTTTCAACGGGCTATTTTGGGCCCAGGGTTTTTCCTTTTTACCCCATTCCCTCTCATTGAACCCCCCTCATGTCCCCGGGGAAACTTCCCTTCTGCTGTTGGAAACCCCATGGAAACCCTTAAAAACCCCAAAAAAACAGCTGTCCCCTTTCCCAAAAAACACCAAAGTCGGTGGGAGGGGGCGGTTTGGCAAAGAGCAAAACCAAACCGAATGGCCCCGTTGGGGCTAGTCGAGAACCAAGGAGGAATTGGGAAAAAGCTAATTTAAAAAATTCCTGAGGTGGGGCCCTTTACTGCCCGAAGACGAGCCCTTTGGGGCCTTTCCCCCGGGGTTTGGAGAGAAATTTTGTTGGGGATTTTTTTTCCCAAAGACCGGGTTTTTCCCGGGGACTGTTTTTTTTTTCTTTGGGAAGGGGGCCCGGGGCTACGGGGAATCTGTTTAAAAGGGGGTCCCCAACCCAAATCGCTGCTTTAGAAAAAAAGGGGTTTTAGCTCCCCACATTTTCTCAAAACGGGTTTAAACAATCTTCTTGACTAATGCACTGGGAAACCAAAAAACGAAAAAACAGAAAACAGGGGAAACCCAAAATGCCATTTTCTTTTTCACCCCCCTATACCTCCCATTTTTCAAATGGGGTTGCCTGATTCCCTTTCTAAACCCCCAAATGACAGTTTTTGTGCCTTTTTAAAAGGTTTAACCCCAGGTGTGCCCTTCATATTCTCTTTTGGGGTTTAAAGGGAAAAGGTTCAGAAATATTGAAAATTTATGTCGCTTATTTTTTTTTTCCCCATTTCATCAGGTCATTTAATTTTTTCCCCTTTAGGGCATTGGGGGAAAGGCCCGGTGGGGCCCCGCGGTAGTTGAGACTTCCCCCAGAGGAATTTTTTCCCCAGCAAATTTATTATTTTTCCCGGTTTTGCTTTGATGAAATTTTACATTTTGGGGGGATTGAGGAAGGGGAAACCCAAATCTTCTCCTGTGTTTTTTACCAGTTGTTTGGGGCCCCCCCAGGGACTCTTCATTTCCTGCCCGAGTGCCCTCATCCCGATACCAGATGGTTTAGGCCCCGCTTTTCCAAAAAAGGGTGGGGAAATTAGTTTGTCCCTTTCTGCCAAGCAGAAAGAATTTGGAACCCAGGGGTCCAACCCCCGCTGAACCCCTCTGGGTTTAGAGGGAAATTTTATTTTTTTTCCCAAAAAAATAAAATTCCCGGGTTTTTTCTGTAGCCGGCTGAAATGAAGGGAAAAAAGACCCGGGGAAAACCCATCCCGAAAGTGGGAAGACAGCCCTCCCCCTCTTCACCAAAAATTTAAAGGGGATTTCTAAAAAACCAAGTTTAAAATACGGGCCCTTGGGCCCCTTGGAAAGGGCCCGATTATGCCCTTGGGCCCCATGACGGGGGCTTTAAAATGCCTTTAGGGACCCCAAAACCCAGTTGGTGTGGCCTGGAGTAAAACTGGCAAACTTTTTAGGGGGAAATTTTTTTTACTGCCTTTCTTTTGGGAACGAGAAAGGCCGGAAGAGTTTTCCAAACCCCAATTTGGGTTTGTTTCCCCCCCCTCCTTCTTCAACGCACATAGTGAAAGGGTCCCCAAAAAGAAAAGTTTAAATTTTTTCGGAACGCCCGTCAGGGATTTTTTGACGAAAAGTTTTTTTAATCAGTTTAGAGGAATTGGGTGCGATGCACCCCAGTCGGATTTACCATTTTCCCTTTTAGGTCTGAGTGAATTCCCAGGATTTTTCCCGGGGGTTTTTCCCCCTCAATTTCCCCTTTTGGAAATGACACAGTGCCCTTTTTAGACTTTTTCCCATTCTGGCAAAAATTAAAATTGTTCAGTGAAAGGGGTCTTTCAGGGTTGTTTTTTTTGAAAAACTTTTTGTGTCCCCCCCGGTTGGGGGTTTGTTTCTTATTCTTGGGCCGTGGTTCATTTTTTTAGGGGCCAGTTTTGGGGCATTTGAATTTTTTCTGAAAAGCTCCCCCTTTGTTTTCCCCCCTTCGATTTTTTTGGGGTAACCTGTGGGCAAATTTTTTCGTTTTTTTAGTGGGACTTTTCTTGGGTTGCCCTTTTTGGGTTCCTGCCCAAAGTTGGGGGAGAGGGGCACAATTATCCCTTTTGGGGTTTGTTGCCGCACTGCCTTTTATAACTGACCCTTGGTTTTCGTTTTCCCGGCTCTCAGGAAACTCCAAGACAGACATTGGGGCCCAACAGGATTGATTGTCCCTTCCCTTTGGGTGGGGCCCCCCCCTTTGGGTTCCCAAGTTTGGAAAAGGGGAACCCCCCTTTTACCGCTTAAGGGAAGGGCTGTGAAAATTTTCCCCCCTGCATATGGGCGGGCGCTTTACGGGGTTGGGATAGTGTACTTTCTAGCAGTGGGTTTTTTAATGCCCAAAAGAAGGTTTTTCGCAAAATCAGGAGGTTTTTCCCAAAGGGGAAATTTTTCAAATTTTGCCTTTGGGGCCCCGTGGGTGCTCTCTGCTTTGGGGGGGAAAAATGGATCCCGAAAACCCCCTTGTGTGCAAAGAAAAAGCGGGCCCTCCCTGTTTTCGAGCTCGAAAATCTCCACACACCTGAAAAATGTCCTCTTTTTCATTGTTGGGTGCACTGTTTCCCCTTGGGTTTTTAAAATGGGGGGGGCTTAATCATTTGGCCCCTACCTTTAAAAAAGTGTGGTAACCCCCGGGTGAAGGGAAAAAAGGCCGTGGGCCCATACCGCAATTTTAAATTCAAAGGGGGTGGGGGGGGGGGGGGGAGGGGGTTTCCCCCTTGTGGTTGGGGCCCGGGGGAAAGGGGAAAGGGAAAGGAAATGGGAAAGGGTTGTGCCGAGGGGGGGATTTGGGGAAATCACTCCCTCCCCGGCAAGTTTACTTACACACAATGCCTGTGCACCTTTTACTTTTTCACCCACTATGGGTCTATGCACAAACCCCCGCCTTTAAACCCCAACCGCTTAAAACATTACCCCATTTTCTAAAGCGTACCATTCACATACTACGCCTATACATATATACAAATAAAACAAAACGGGGAACAAACACTCCCCTTGCTGTAACCCCAAAACACACCCGGGGTAAACCCCTTTTTTGGGGAAGGGGGAAAAGGGGGGGCCCCCGTTTTTTCCCCTCAATTCGCCCCCCCCTTCCCCCGATAAGGCCCCCCCCCCAACCGGGTTTTCCCACCCATGGTGACCCTTATGTTTTCCCCCACTGAATTTTAAAATACACAACCTTTTTTTGATTCCAAAAGGAAAGAGACGAAAGGGAGATTTTTTCTTGCCCTTTTTTAAAAACGAAAAGCAATTTCCACACCAGCCCCTTTTTTCAAAATTGTTTTTATTTTCGTACAGTCCCCCCAATTTTTTTTCCCGAAAGTGGGAATGCTCGAAAATCGGAAAATGTAAAAATGAAATTTTGGGGGTAAAAAGGTTTTTTTTGGGCCCAAAAATGCCCTTTAGGGGGAAGGGGAAAATCAGGGCAGTTTTTTGGGTATTTGCGAAGGGTTGGGATGATCAAAAATGAGCCGAGTTTAAAGGGTTTGGGGTTTGTCGGCTTGGGGTGGTTTTCGAGTGCGCTGAAATTCTGAGGGAAGCACAGAGAGGAGATTCCCCGGGAGGGGGAGGAAATCCTGCTTTTCCCTTTTAAAAAAAATAATATATATTTATATAAAATTTTAAAAAGATTTTATATTATTATAATATTTATAAAAATATATATATATAAAAATATAAATATTTTTAATATTATAAATATTTATATATGGGCGTTTTTCCCCCCAATAGGGGGAGAACTTGCGATTCTTGGGCCCTTTAAAAAGCAACGCTCCCTCTTGCCCTAAGGACCCAAAAAAAAATTTTTTGTATGCAATTTTTTTCGCCCCAAAATTTATTCTGAACCTAACGAAAAAAATATTTTTTCACTTTGTTTGTTTAGTAAATTTAAAATTTTTGAAAAAAAAATCCCCAAAAAAATAAATTTTTTGGGTCATGTAAAAAAATTGTTTCTTGTTTTTAAAAGGTTGGAAAAATTTTTTAAGATTCCTTTTTTTTGCAAAAATTAAAAATTTAAATTTTTATTAACATTAATGGGAAAAAAATAAACTTTAAAAAAAAATTTAAAAGAAAAAAATTTTAAAAAGGCCCTTTAAATTTTTAAAAGGTTCGGGGTAATTTGAACCCCCCAATTTTTACAAAATTCGGCCCCCGACATAAAATATATATATATTAATTTAAAAATAAAAATTTTTATAAAAAATAAATATATATATAATATATAAAATATATATATATATAAAATATAATTATATAATATTCCCTTTAGGCCTGGGAAAAAAAAGGCCCAGCTTTCCCCGGGGTCCCTATTTTCCCCCGAAAAGATTTTTTTTGCCCGTTTTTAAGGGGAAATTAATGCCCCTCCCCTTTCCCCATGGACCCCCGGGGTTTTCCCACATTGGGAAAAAAAATAAAATGAAAAGGGGAAAAAGTTTCCGGGATTTTTCCCCCGAAAAAATTTGTTACCCCCTTTAAGTGGGAGCTGCCCCCTCCTCCCGGTGTATTTTGGGGATATTAAAAGGGCCCAAGGGTATCACATGTGAAATTTCCCCACCACCTGCTTGCCGTTCGTTCAGGCTTGAAAAAGGTTTAAACCCTCTGGACGATTTTGGCCTTTCCATCAATCGAATGGGTTTTGGTGGCTTTTTCTTTTTGCTAAGGGATCCCCACTGTTGTAGGGTCCTCTTGACCCAAAGTTATTTAAACCTCTTTATGTCTTTTCAATCTTTCCCTTGGATTTACGGGTGTACCCGAATCATTGCTGGGTTCAATTTCCAAAATTTAAACCCGTGTTCGGGAGGAAGGGGGGGCGGCAAGTCCCAAAAACATCAAATAATTTAGCAAAAGTCCCCCGTGGTCGGGGGCCCTTTTGCCCAAAGGGTTTTGGGGTTGGAAAAACCCCCAAAAAAAAGTCCCCTCATGAGGGGCTCTCCCCCACCAGGGGGGGGCCCCCTTTTCCTTCCCTGACACAACTTTTTTAAACATTGTTTAAAGGGTTTTTCTCCACTATTTGGGCCATCCCCTTTTGACTTTTAATTTTTGGGGGGGGGGGGGGGTGGGGTTCCCAGTTTCAATAGCAATTTTGATTTTCCAGATAAGGCCTCCCTCAACCCAACTTTTTTGGGCATGGACTCCAGTTTTTGTCCCCCAAGATGTTTCCCGGGAGAAAACAATCACCCAAAAACCCACTGGGTGCAAAGATTTGGCAAGGGAAAACAGGGGACGCAATCTGTGATTACTTGCGGGGCAAAAAGCCTTCCCAGTCCCGACTGAAATGTAAACGTTGGGCCCAACCCGCCCCCCTTCATAAAAATCTGCCCCAAATTAAAAGTTTATTTTTCGTCAGTTATAGGGGTTTTCATTTGGGGCTGCCCCATTTAGGGAAAAAAATTGGGGGAAACCCCTTTGGGGAAAGGTAAAAAGGGACATGGGGGTCCAAAAATTGCCCCATTTGTTTTCCATTTTCAATTTTTCCAGTTTTCTTCCCAATCATTGTTTCGTGGCCCTCGGGTTTCCCCGGGTGCTTCCAAAAAAAGGGCGCTATTTGCGGGGGCAATTTTATGATGTTCTGGTTTGTTTTTTATCTCACTGCAAACCCTCTTTGTTAAATTGGGCTGAATTATTTTTACATTTGGATGGATTCAAGGGTGGGGAACCCTTTTCCCCGTTTTTTCCTTTTCATCACTTGTGAAAAAGGGAATCTAGAAGGGAAAATTCCCCTTTTTACCTCTAAAAGTGCCCCATCTAGGTAAAATGTTTTTTCTCACTGGTTAGTCCGGGCTTTTTGATTTTTTTTAACCGCTTTAAAAATAAAAAAAAAATTGGTGCGAGAGGAAACCTCTTGCTGGAAAACCCTTTTGATATGGGGATTTCATCTCTCCAAACCCGGGAATTGATTCCCCCGCTATATCAGCTGAACAAAAAGGGAAAGCCCAAAGGAAAAATTTGGTGTACGAAGCTAAAAACCAGGTTTTCCTTTTGGAGAATTTTAAAAGGGATTCCCCTTGGGAAAAAATAATTTTTTTCCACCCCAATTTTTCCTCAGGCCGGGTTTTATGATTATTTCCCTTTTTTTCATGAACCGAAGGGTTCAAATTCCTTGAGAACCCCCAAAAACCAAACTGGTTTGGTTAACTTTATGGCTGCCTTTGCATTTAAATACTTCTGACAGCAAACTTTTGGGGACGAGGGGGCTATCCAAAAAAAAGACCCCAATTTTTCCCACTGCCCAATTTTGGCCCAAATTTCCCCCCCAAACCCTTTTTTTTAAGGGCACAAAGGGGATAAAAACCCCAAAAAAGAAGGTTTAATTTCATCAGGGAAACAGAAACCCAACCCGAAATTTTTAACGAAAACCCTTGGGGGATCCCCCTGAAAACATTTTCTCACAAACTCAAGGTAAATGGATTTCCATTTTTTTTTAAAGCTGGGGGGTCTTAAATTCCCTGTAGGGCCCCCGCAGAGCTGGATGGGGGAAAGACATTTTTTTTCTTTTTTAAGCCCTTTTTAGCCCTTTTCATAATCAATGGTTTTTGGTTTCTGTCTACAGCCCCCTTTAAGAAGGAGGGGATTCCCTTTCCCGGTGCCCCTTTCCTTTTGTTTCTTGCTTCAAGTGAGAGGAAGTAGGAATTTTCCTGGGTTTGGTTTTATGTCTACTAGCCTCATAAGAAAAAAATTTGGGAGTTAAAACCCTTTCCGGATGGTTTTCTTTTTCTAACCCCCTAAGAGGGGGGGGGGGTAGAAAATTCTCGCATGATTTCGTCTTAAAATAACCCCCCCTAAGAGAGAAGGATTAGACCTTCCCGGGTGGTTTTTTTGTTACTAGTCCCCATAAGAGAGGGGAGTAAGGGCCTTCCTGGATGTTTAAATTTTTCTAACCCAAACCCTCAAAAAAGAAGGAGGGTAGTAACCTTTTCCCGGGTGGGGGGGCCCCGTCCCACTAGCCCCAAAAAGAGGGGGAAGGGGGTACCTTCCCCGGAAAGGTTTCCCTTTCCCCCTATTTTTTGTCCCAAAAGCCTTTATATAAAGGGAGAGTAGTACCCCCCCTGGATGGGTTTTCCCGGTTTTACTACCCCCCCTTTGAGGGGGAAATAGCACCTTCCCCAGAAAGGTTTTTTTCCTCTACTAGCCTATAAAGGGGGAGAAATAGTACCTTCCTGGATGTTTTTCTTTAGTAGCCCATAAAAGAGGAGGGGGGATAATTCCTCGTTTGGGGTTTTCTTTTGCTTCCCCCAAAAAAAGGAGGGGGTTTGTACCTTCCCTTTGGGTGTTTTTTTCTGTCTAATACCTCATTTAAAAAAGGGGGTTGTCATTCCCCCCGAGGTTGCTGTTTTGCTAGCCTCAATTTAAAAGAGGAAGGGGGAGAAACCCTTTCCCGGGTGTTATCTGTCTACTAGCCTCTTTAAAAGAGGGGAAAAGAAACCTTTTGCCTGGGCGGGGGTCTAATTGCCTTTATAAGAGAGGGGTGGGAAATACCTTCCTGGTTGGGTTTCGGGATACAAGCCTAATAAGAAAAGGAGGGTAGTAACCCTTCCTGGGTTTTTTTTCTGTCTACTAGCCTCATAAAGAGGAAAGGGGGGTACCTTTCCCCGGATGGTTGCTGTCTTTCCCAGCCCCCATAAGAAAGGAAAGGGAGTACCCCTTTTCCCGGAAAGTTACTGTTACTAACCTCATAAGAGAGGGGGGTATTGGGTTTTCCCGGAAAGGTTGCTGTCTTTTTTAGGGCCCCAAAAAAGAAGGCCCGAATTTCCTTCCTGGGGTTGGGTTTCGTTTCAACCCCATAAGAGAGGAGGGAGTACATCGTGATTGCTAAAATTTCTAACCCCCATAAGAAAGGAGGTAAGTTTCCTTCCCCGTTTTTGGGTTTCTGTTACTAGTCTCATAAAAAAAGGGGGGTTAAATACCCCTTTCCGGATGGTTTTTTGCTGTTTGCTTTTATAAGAGATGGGGATTACTGTCCCCACCCGCCTCAAAAAAGAGGAGGGTATTTTTCTTCCTAGATGGTTTTCTGTTTTACTTTTAACCCCATAAGAGAGGAAAGGGGAGTAAACCTTTTCCCGGGTGGGTTTCGTCTGTTTAAACTTCATAAGACAGAGGGGTTTTTTTTTTCCTATAAACCCAAAAGGAGGAGGGTAGTACTCTTTAAATTTTGGGTGGTTGGGTGTCTACTAACCCCGAAGAGAAGAGAGGGTAATACATTCCTGGGGGTTTTCCCGTTAAATTAAAATCAAAAAGAGAGAAGGAATTTTACCTTTCCCGGGTGTTTTTCTTTTCTACTAAAAATCATAAAGAGGAAAAATTTGTTGCCCTTTTCCCCGGGGTGGTTTTTCTTTTTTCTTCTCCCCCCCAAAAGAGGCGGATACAAATTCCTGGAAAGGTTTCTGTCTACCCAACCCCCTTTGGAAGGGGGGGGGAATAATTTTTTTCTATATTTTCCCTTTTCTACTAACCTTTATAAGGGGAAAAAGGGCAGTACCTTCCTGGATGGTTTCCCCGTCTGTTACTTTCCCTAAACAAAAAGGTTTTCCCGTCAAATAAACCACAAAAAAAGAGGAAGGGTAGTTTTCCCTTTTAAGAGATTTGGAAAGGTTTTTGTCTTCTTGCCCCCAAAAAAGAGGAGGAAAAGTACCTTCCCGGAAATTTTTTTTGCTGTTTTTTGGCCCCATAAGAAGAAGGGGAATACCTTTTGGGTTTGCTGTTTATAGCCCCCCTAAGTGAGGAAAGGGGGAATTTCCTTTCCCGGGTTGGGTTGCTGTTAAATGGCCTCATAAGAGGAAGGGTAATACCTTACTGGATTTGCCTGTTTTCTAGCCCCATAATGAGGGGGGTAGGGACCTTTCCCGGTGTTTTTTTTATTTTACCAAATCATAAAGAGTGGTTTTGTGGGCCTTTTCCCGGGTGGTTTTATGTCTACTTTGCCTCAAGAAAAGAGGGGGGGTATTAAACCCTTCCCCGGATGGTTTTCTGGGGCCCACTAGCCCAAAAAAGAGGAAGGGTTTTTTTCCCTTTTCCCAGAAGGTGCTGTCTACTACCTCCCTTTTAAAAAGAAAGGAGGGTATACCTTTCTGGGTGGTTTTTTTTGTTGTAGCTTAAAAAAGAGGGAGGGTAGCCCTTTCCTTTGGGTGGTTGCGGGCCCCGCCTTGCCCTTAAAAAGAGAGGAGGGTCGGGACCTTCCCCCATGGTTTGCTTTTTTACTAAACCCCCATAAGGGGAAAAAAAGGGGAGTAAAAATTCCCGGAAAGGTTTTCTGTCTACTAGCCAAAAAGAAAAGGGGGTAAATACCTTCCCCGGAATTTGGGCCGGTTCCCACTTTGTCTCCCTAAGAGGGAGGGGAAACCTTCCGGAGGTTTTCTGTCTACTATCTCAAAGAGAGGGGAGGGTTAAATCCTTCCCCGGATGGGTTTTTCCGGGTTTTAGTCCCCCATAAAGAGAGGGGTAGGACCTTCCCGGGGTGGTTCTTTAATTGGGCTTTATAAGAGAGGGTGTACCTTCCCGGATGGTTTTTCGGGCCCATAGTCCTTTATAAGAAGGGGGTTAAAACCTTCCGGGGGGTTTTTCTGTCTACTAGCCTCCATAAAAAGGGTATACCCTTTCCCGGTGGTTTTCCCGTTAATCCCCCCAAAAAGGGGAAATTAAACCCTTCCCCGGATGGTTTTCAGTTAAATAGTCCCCATAAGAGAAGGGGGGATTTCCCTTCCCGGATGGGGTTTTCCGTCTACCCCGTCCCCCTAAAAAGGGGGGTTTGTAAATTTCCCGGGTGGTTGCCGTCTACTAGCCCCAAAAAAGAAGGAGGTATACCTTCCTTTGGAAAAGGGTTTTCCCTCTAATTTGGCTCAAAAAGAGAGGGGGGGTATTTCCTTTTTGGATGGTTTTTCCCCTCTAAATAGTTCATTTAAAAAGGGGGGTAAAAATA
>NW_026467312.1:0-13112 GCF_026875155.1 Cherax quadricarinatus
GTTGTGGGTGTTGTGGGATGGGGGGTGTTGTGGGTTGGGGGGTGTTTGACCGTTTTCAGTGATGTTTTAGTAGTATACAGTGGTGTATTTGGGAGTGCTCAAGTGGTGTTTGAGACTATTTAAAGGTTTTTTTAAAGGTGTTCAAATGATGTGCAAGAGTATTTATGGGGAGTTCTGGGAGTATTCGTGGTGATTTGGGGGTGTTCGAATGATGATTTTGGAGATTCAAAGGTAATTGATGGTGTTTTTGGTGTTGTTCAAAGAAAAAGTGTCTGAGTTAGTTTTAGTGATACTGTTGTAAAAACATTGGAGAATGAAGGGGAGTTTGGGGGATGAGTTTGTAATTTAATGAAATATGTAGTGTAGATAAATTAAAGACGTCAAATCTTATTTGGGAGTATTCAAAATGTTGTTTTGGAAATGTTTCAGTGTTGTTTGGGAATGTACGAAGGTGCTTTTGTGAGTATTCAATGATTTATGAGAGTGTTTTGAAGGTGTTCAAAGTAAAGTGAGTGTGTGTGTGTGTGTGTGTGTGTGTGTGTGTGTGTGTATGTGTGTGGTGTGTGTGGTGTGTGTGTGTGGTGTGTTATGTGTGTGTGTGTGTGTGTGTGTGGTATTAACTTCGTAAAAATTAAAATTGTGACTAGTGAATTTATCGAAAAGTGGTTATAAGTGTTGTGGTGATTTTTTCTGATGAAATAGTTAAAACGAGAAAAATGTCTAGACTTGTGTTGGGTATTTTGTAAAGAAATTGTGTATTGTTGTGGGTATAACGAAAAAATGTGAAATTATTTGGGTTATCCTGGGTTAAGAGTGAAAATGTGTAGGGGAAAGTCGACAATTCAGCCTGTGTGTGTGGGGTCATCACGTGACGTCACTGACATAGCGAGAAGTCGACAAGATTCAGCCTGTATGTGGGGGTATACGTGCGTCACTGAATGCGAGAAGCGAAAGATTCAGCTGGGGATGTGTGGGGTCATCCGTGACGTCCGACTAGCGAGAAGTCGACAAGTCAGCCGTATAGTGAGGTATCACGTGACGTCAGACCCCCCGGGAGTAAACACAGGTGGGGGTGGGACGTCACACTTGTTTTTAGACCTGTAGTAAGGAGAAAGTTACCATGCCCCATAGGAGGAGTTCATTTGAATGCTTACCCCGAGAGGGGGGAATCAAAAATTGATCCAAAGGGGTGGAGTCTTTGTATTATCGAGAAAAAAAATTGGGATGGGGGGTGAAAGTGGGATTCCATTTTGAATGCTTACCTCCAGAGGGGGGGAAACCAAAAAACTTGATCCGAGGAAGTAGAGTCTTTGTATTATCGAGAAAAAAAAAATTGGGTGAAGTGGGAGTCCATTTTTGAATGCTTACCCCCAGAGGGGGGGAATCCAAAAAACCCTTTATCCAAGGAGATGGAGTCTTTGATATCGAGAAAAACTTGATCCGAGAGATGGGGGATCATAAGAAAATTTAAATTCAAAAAAAAAATTTGGATGGGGGTGAAAGTGGGAGGGGGAACCCCAAAAATTTGATCCGAGGAGATGGAGATCATAAGAAAATGAAATTCAAAAAAATATTTGGGAGGGGGGTGAAAGTGGGGGGGGGAACCCAAAAATTTGATCCGAGGAGATGGAGTCATAAGAAATAAATTCAAAAAAATTTTTGGGAGGGGGGTGAAAGTGGGAGGGGGAACCCCAAAAATTTGAATCGAGGAGAGCACAAGAAAATGAAATTCGAAAAAAATTGGGATGGGGGTGAAAGTGGGGGGGGGAAACCCTCAAAATTTGGGATCCGAGGAGATGGAGACCACGAGAAAATGAAATTCAAAAAAAATTTGAAAAAAATGGGAAAAGAAAAATTCGGGGAGCAGGGGCGATCCGGACGACACTGCAGAAGGCGCAGCAGAAGGCACTTGCGGGCGCGAGGGCGCTGGCGCGAGGGGCGGGGGCGGGCGCGAGGGCGCGGCGGGCACAGGGGTCGGCGCGAGGGCGGGGGGCGCGGGGGGCGCGAGGGCACGGCGGGCGCGGGGGTCGGCGCGAGGGCGGGGGGCGCGGGGGGGGGGGCGGGTAGGGGTCGTGGGTAGGGGCGTGGGTGGGGGGTGAGGTGGAGGGTTCGTGGGTGGGGTCGTGGGGGGGGTCATGGTTGGGGTCGTGGGTGGGGTCGTGGGTGGGGTCGTGGGTAGGAACCTATGATATCATAAGCATGGTACCAAATCTATGACACCATAGGCATGGTAAAAAACCCTACGATGTCATGGCCATGCTACCATACCTATGGCAAAATAACCATGGTACCAAACCTATGATGCCATAATCATGGCACTATAACCATGGCTCCATAAAAATTTTACACTATAATCATCGTCCCATAACAACCGTAGCCTTAGCACCAAAACCCTGGCACTCTAACCATGACACCATAACC
Source organism: Cherax quadricarinatus (assembly GCF_026875155.1). NCBI lineage: Eukaryota > Metazoa > Arthropoda > Malacostraca > Decapoda > Parastacidae > Cherax > Cherax quadricarinatus. Next base: position 2,422 of record NW_026467312.1, read on the forward strand.
AGTCCCACCATAAACTTAGTACCACGACATTGACACCATAACCATGGTGTCATAAAGAATTTCCTTACCCTGATACCTAATAAGGGATATCAATTACTTAATTCTCTCCCCTCGTGGCTCGGAACCCTATCAGTAATTACTGTGGTTATTTTCTGCTTCATTTATTTACATAAAGATTTGGGACTTAGAGAATGAAGGACAACTCTGAGCAGTCGATGAAAATGCAGTTAAAAACCCACCTACGAGTAGATGTCAAGAAACAGTATATAAGGAAATGTAGATAAAGGGTTTAAAGGGAACTCACAGGATGATGAGTTAGACACATGTGCAACACTTCGGCATCTTGATTGTAGAAAAGTTTCGCCAGCCAGTAGTTTCTTCAGTCTAACCCCGTGGAATGAAGAAGCCACTGGCTGGCGAACCTTTCCATAATAAAGATACCCGAGTGTTTGCACAAGTGCCCTAATTCATGAAACAGAATATTACCTACCCTGGAGTCTCATTCTCAGTCACACTTTGCGATGTCCAGTGATGTTGATACAGTGGGCGACACTATCTGGATGACTGAAGCATCTCCCCTTCACTTCATCAGTGTTCCATCCATACCCCCTTATCTTCACTGAGTGTCACTCGCAGATAAGTTGACTGACAAATCTAAAGTGTTCAAGGCCGGCAAATCATGAAAATAAGTACTCCTAGGAGCCCCTGTACGCTTTTCCCGACAATGATCATGATTTTTTTCTTATTCTATGGTTTTTTTTGTATTGATAGATAGTCATTCGATAATCCCCTTAAGTGTGTATAAGGGTTACGCTCTCACTTGATGAGAAACTCCCCATAAGGCTGTCACGACTAACTGCCCCCACCACCACTATCAAGGAAGACTTTTTTTTTTACAGTTTCTAAAAAAAAAAACTGATACTCTGAAAGGGTCAGGGAATACACAGGTGGCCCAAGTTATAATGGTTTTTGATTAAAAAGTTTAAGACTGGCGAAGATGGGAAATCTAATCGGGAAAAATTGAAAGCCACAATTAAATGTGGGACTCGCGTCGAATAATACAGTCAACATGAATGCAACAGATGTTGAATATGTCGAGATTAAAGCCTCCCTTGCTCTCTTTAACCCCTTAATTAAGGGTCAGTGTTGTAGTTCTACGTTTTGAATTCTGGGGCAGTGCCATAGAACTAGTCGATAAGCTGTGAGGGGAAATTTGGGCTTAAACAGGGAATGGTTTGTGTGGTGAGTGTGTACCATATATTTAAAAAAAAGTTATCCCCCGTGTAGTGCATAATGGGCAAAAAACTGTTAAACAGTTAAGTTCACTCCATACTGTACGAATCTTTTCCTCTCTTGGAAGGTCCAGCTATTCATGTTTACTCCTTTTCTCCTTCCATAAACGAAAGTCAACATATATGCAACGAACTCTCACTCATATCACCTTGAACAATTTCAGTGATATTTTCTCTATGTGGCAATATATACCGACGCTTCAGAATCTTCAGAGAATGGATATGTTGATGTCTTTCCAACTTGAGACTATTTGCTTCACGCAAAATGCAGATCTTTGCTAAACTCATTACAGTTGAGTACTGTATATTGCTTCCATTTCCACCTCCACTTTTGTTATTGTTTCGGCTTCTGAAAGTGCATTATATGTTATTCACTTCATTGATTTCTAGCATATCATCGTGCCCCATTTACAGCATTGGGAATGTCAAATTTCATCTGCGCTCAGTGTAATGCACGTGCGAACTTGTCCGTTTGGTCATCTGATCAAGAAATCGGTATCCATCACATGGATGGATGCCTTATGAAAAGACGATCGGCACTTCTCTGCGAGGGCTTCCTGATGTCTTCAACAGCTTACCCACTTATCCTGTTTCCTGACGAACCTTACCTTACCTAACCTAACCTAACCCAACCCAACATATTAGTAGGGGAGCTGTTAACCTTTTCAGTGGCCAGAGCATAGAAGTAAATCATTGAGGTGAGGGTCTTTCAAGTAGTTTTATGTCATGAGATCAGCTTATTTAGATAAGCTGTGAGTGGTGAATTTTGGTCTAAATATGAGAGTATGGGTCTAAGTAGTGAGTGTACACAGTATAAAAAATATCCTGCGCCACATGGTCAATGACGGAAAAATAAAAATTCTGATCATGTGTTTGGTTTAAAATAGCAACTTTAAGTTGCTCTCTAGGATTGTTTTCATGGTTTCATTTGCTGTTTCTTGGTACCGTTTGATAGAAAGGAAGACATACTAATAAAGTGAATGATTTTGGTTGGCTTGACGACCGCAATTAGTTTAAAATATCGCTCAAGGTAGGGGAAATATTTGATTTTTTCTGATTTTCCTCTGGACAAGTAAGGCCCCGTCTCACACCTCAGTCTGTTTTATGGGTTTTTAACCCTTTCAGTGGCTGTAACACAAAACTACGTCATAGATACCGACGTCTGTGACATTCTAGAGGCTTTAAATTCAGCGGGAGACACCTGTACGTCTACATACGAGAGAATGGGTCTGCATGGACAGTGCACAGTATAAAAATATTACCCCCCCCAGTGCATTCTGGGAACGCTATATTTTTAATTCAGCTTGTTCACCATGCTGCATGGATGCGGAGGCAAAATTAACGAGTTTTATGCTCCACTCACTGCTCTAACAATGTTAATTATGGAACTGAAAACGATTTTTTTAGATTCAAATATATAATGGCGGAAAGAGACGCTCTGGACACCGGAAATATAGCTGACAGACGATTATTGAATACTTTCTCATTTGAAGCTTGGTGATTACTTCTTATCAACACTTTCTGATAAGGAAAAGATGAAATAGGTTCAGAATAGGTTCAGAATTAGGAGGTATTCTGGTGCCTCTTAATTCGGCGATAACAGTAGATGATTGGTGCCTCCTAATTTGTGCCCCCTAACTGGTGCCCCCTAATTCTTCGATAGCAATAGATGATTGCTAATGTTACGAATAAAAAGAAGTTGGATGTTCTGGCTCTAAGGTAACGAAGCTGAAGGAACTAGGGGAGTTTCAATGGGGAGAAATAAATGGGAATAAATCAGTAGTAGCAATAATGTTAAAAATTCAGTTATGGAAGAAGAGGGAACATAGATGTATAAAATTAAGGATCATGGAGATTAAAATAAGATTATGACGAGAGAAATAGGTCAAAATAAGTGTGTACGCACCGGGAGAAAACATGAGTGTAGAGGAGAGAGATTCTGAGAGATGTTAAGCGAGTTTAGGAACTTCCGAACCAAGTGAGAGAGTAATTGTGGTAGGAGACCTAAATGCTAAAGTGGATGAAATGGTTAGAAAAGGTGTGGTAGGTAAATTTGAGGTGCCAGATGTAAATGAAAATGGGTGGGGGGCTGTGACTGAACTTTTTTTTTTTGAAAGGGGTTTTGTAATAGGTAACCCATATTTGAAGAAAAAAAAAGATAAATATACAAGATATAATATAGGGAGTAATGAAAGTTATTTACTGGATTATGTATTGGTAGATAAAAGACAGATGAGGAGATATCAGGATGTATATATTTATAGAGGGGTCATAAATATATCAGATCATTTTCTAACTGAAGCTACAGTGAGTGTGAAATGTAGATGAGGTACAAAGAGAATGGAATTGGAAGGAAGCTGGGCTAATGAGAGTATAGACAATGAGGTTGAAGAGGTATTGGATAGATTTAAGAATGCATTGTTAAAGTGTTCAGCAGAAATTTGCAACAAGGCAAAGGAGCAAAAGAAAGTGCAAAAAATATAGGGGGCTAAGCTTGATGAGTATACTTGGTAAAGTGTATGGTGAGTAATTATTGAAGCAAGTAAGACGGATAGTAAGATCGCAGATGAACAAGCAGAATTTAGGCAGGGTAGGGGGTGTGTAGGCCAAATGTTTACTGTAAAACATACAGGTGATCAGTATTTAGATAAAAGCGAAGAGGTTTTCGTTGCATTTGTAAACTGGGAAAATGCTTATGACATGGTACATATGGGGGCAATGTGGCAAATGTTGCGAGTGTATGGAATAGGTGGTAGGTTAATGAAGGCAGTGAGGATAGTGAGGCTCAGATTAGAGTATGTAGGAGAGAAGGGAGATTATTTCCCAGTAAAAGTAGGCCTTATACAGGTATATGTGATGTCAACTTGGTTGGTTGTTCAATATATTTATAGATGGGGTTGTAAGAGAAGTGAATGCTCGGGTGTTGGATTAAAAGGTAAGATTCTAAAACAAAGTTGGAGTTGACACAGATGCTTTTGCAGATGACACTGTGCTTTTGGGAGATTCTGAAGAGAAATTGCAGAATTTGGTGACCGAGTTTGGAAGTGTGTGTAAAAGAAGGAACTTAAAACTGATCATAGAAAAATAGTAAGGTGATGAGGAAAACAAATAATTTAGGTAACTGAAGATTGGAAATCAATCTGGAGGGAGAGAGTATGGAGGAGGTGAATGTATTCACATATCTGGAAGTGGACTTGTCAGCAGATGGGTCTATGAAGGACGAGGTGAGTCACAGAACTGATTAGGGGAAAAAGGTGAGCGGTGCACTGAAGAGTAAGTGGAGACAGAAAGTTATCCATGGAAGAAAAGAGCGGAATTAGTATGAGAGTATAGTTGTACCAACGCTCTTATATGGGTGTAAAGCATGGGTGTGAATGCTGCAACAAGGAGAAGGCTGGAAGCAGTGGAGATGTCGTGTCTGAGGGCAATGTATTGTGTGAATTATTACGCAGGTTATGTGTGGTGTATGTGGAAGAACTGAAAGTACTGGAAGAGCGGCGGCTGGAGGAAAACGTCATAAGACGTAATGGTTTGGTGTTTGTGTAAGAAGGAGAGGTGATTTTAGGGAAGTTTATGCCCTAGGTTGTTTTAATAATTTTCGGATTAACTCTCTTAATATTCGTTCAAGGACCTGGTGTGTGCAGGTGCTTGTGTAGTGGAGAGTAAAGATAATAATGTTTTCTTTGCAGGCTAAGAGGCCGGCAGAAGGGAGGGTTGTGTCGTGGGGACTCTATGTTTAAAAATGTTTTTTTTTTCCTTTACAAACCACTAGTAGCAGTGTGCTATGTCCTTCGATGGTGGGTAAAACATCTAGCTTGGTTGGATGCACCATTGTTAAAGATTGTGTAGTCTAGTGGTCTAAAGGTAGTAGGTTGGTAGACAGCAACCACCCAGGGAAGTACTACCGTCCTGCCAGATGACTGTGAAACAGAAACCTGTAACTATTTTGCATGATGGTAGGATTGCTGGTGTCTTTTTCTGTCTCATAAACATGCTAGATAACAGGGATATCTTGCTACCTCCTACATATATATATATATATATATATATATATATATTTATATATAATATATATATATATATATATATATATATATATATATATATATATATATATATATATATATATATATACATACATCAAGGTTTTTCTCCTTTTTCTAAATAGCTCTTGGTCTTCTTTATTTCTTCTATTGTTCATGGGGAAGTGGAAAAGAATCTTTCCTCCATAAGCCATGCGTGTCGTATGAGGCGACTAAAATGCCGGGAGCAATGGGCTAGTAACCCCTTCTCCTGTAGACATTTACTTAAAAAGAGAAGAAGAAAAACTTTATAAAACTGGGATGCTTGAATGTGCGTGGATGTAGTGCGGATAACAAGAAGCAGATAATTGCTGATGTTATGAATGAAAAGAAGTTGGATGTCCTGGCCCTAAGCGAAACAAAGCTGAAGGGGTTAGGGGAGTTTCGGTGGGGAGAAATAAATGGGATTAAATCTGGAGTATCTGAGAGAGTTAGAGCTAAGGAAGGGGTAGCAATAATGTTGAAGGATCAGTTATGGAAGGAGAAAAGAGAATATGAATGTGTAAATTCAAGGATTATGTGGATTAAAATAAAGGTTGGATGCGAAAAATGGGTCAAAATAAGCGTGTATGCACCTGGAGAAGAGAGGAATGTAGAGGAGAGAGAGAGAGATTTTGGGAGATGTTAAGTGAATGTATAGGAACCTTTGAACCAAGTGAGAGAGTATTTGTGGTAGGGGACCTGAATGCTAAAGTAGAGAAACTTTTAGAGAGGGTGTGGTAGGTAGGTTTGGGGTGCCAGGTGCAAATGATAATGGGAGCCCTTTGATTGAACTTTGTATAGAAAGGGGTTTAGTTATAGGTAATACATATTTTAAGAAAAAGAGGATAAATAAGTATACAAGATATGATGTAGGGTATTGGTAGATAAAAGACTGTTGAGTAGACTTCAGGATGTACATGTTTATAGAGGGGCCACAGATATATCAGATCACTTTTTAGTTGTAGCTACACTAAGAGTAAAAGGTAGATGGGATACAAGGAGAATAGAAGCATCAGGGAAGAGAGAGGTGAAGGTTTATAAACTAAAAGAGGAGGCAGTTAGGGTAAGATATAAACAGCTATTGGAGGATACATGGGCTATCGAGAGCATAGGCAATAGGGTCGAAGAGGCATGGGGTAGGTTTAAAAATGTAGTGTTAGAGTGTTCAGCAGAAGTTTGTGGTTACAGGAGAGTGGGTGCAGGAAGGAAGAGGAGCGACTGGTGGAATGATAATGTAAAGAGAGTAGTAGGGAAGAAAAAGTTAGTATATGAGAAGTTTTTACAAAGTAGAAGTGATGCAAGAAGGGAAGAGTACATGGAGAAAAAGAGAGAGGTTAAGAGAATGGTGAAGCAATGTAAAAAGAGAGCAAATGAGAGAGTGGGTGAGATGTTATCAATAAATTTTGTAGAAAATAAGAAAAAGTTTTGGAGTGAGATTAACAAGTTAAGGAAGCCTAGAGAACAAATGGATTTGTCAGTTAAAAATAGGATAGGAGAGTTACTAAATGGAGAGTTAGAGGTATTGGGAAGATGGAGGGAATATTTTGAGGAATTGTTAAATGTTGATGAAGATAGGGAAGCTGTGATTTCGTGTATAGGGCAAGGAGGAATAACATCTTGTAGGAGTGAGAAGAGCCAGTTTGTGAGTGTGGGGGAAGTTCGTGAGGCAGTAGGTAAAATGAAAGGGGGTAAGGCAGCCGGGATTGATGGGATAAAGATAGAAATGTTAAAAGCAGGTTGGGATGTAGTTTTGGAGTGGTTGGTGCAATTATTTAATAAATGAATTGAAGAGGGTAAGGTACCTAGGGATTGGCAGAGAGCATGCATAGTTCCTTTGTATAAAGGCAAAGGGGACAAAAGAGAGTGCAAAAATTATAGTGGGATAAGTTTGCTGAGTATACCTGGTAAAGTGTATGGGGAGTTATTATTGAAAGAATTAAAAGTAAGACGGAGAATAGGATAGCAGATGAACAAGGAGGCTTTAGGAAAGGTAGGGAGTGTGAGGACTAGGTGTTTACAGTGAAACATATAAGTGAACAGTATTTAGATAAGGCTAAAGAGGTTTTTGTGGCATTTATGGATTTGAAAAGGGGTATGACAGGGTGGATAGGGGGGCAATGTGGCAGATGTTGCAGGTATATGGTGTAGGAAGTAGGTTACTGAAAGCAGTGAAGAGTTTTTACGAGGATAGTGAGGCTCAAGTTAGAGTATGTAGGAAAGATGGAGATTATTTTCCAGTAAAAGTGGGCCTTAAACAAGGATGTGTGATGTCACCGTGGTTGTTTAATATGTTAATAGATGGGGTTGTAAGAGAAGTAAATGCGAGGGTCTTAGAAAGAGAAGTGGAGTTAAAAGATAAAGAATCACACATAAATTGGGAGTTGTCACAGTTGCTCTTTGGGAGATTCTGAAGAGAAGTTGCAGAGGTTGTTGGATGAATTTGGTACGGTATGCAAAAGAAGAAAATTAAAAGTGAATACAGGAAAGAGTAAGGTTATGAGGACAACAAAAAGATTAGGTGATGAAAGATTGGATATCAGATTGGAGGGAGAGAGTATGGAGGAGGTGAATGTATTCAGATATTTGGGAGAGGACGTGTCAGCTGATGGGTCTATGAAAGATGAGGTGAATCATAGAACTGATGAGGGGAAAAGGGTGAGCGGTGCACTTAGGAGTCTGTGGAGACAAAGAACTTTGTCCTTGAAGGCAAAGAGGGGAATGTATGAGAGTATAGTTTTACCAACGCTCTTATATGGGTGTGAAGCATGGGTGATAAATGTTGCAGCGAGGAGAAGGCTGGGGGCAGTGGAGATGTCATGTCTGAGGGCAATGTGTGGTGTGAATATAATGCAGAGAATTCGTAGTTAGGAAGTTAGGAGGAGGTGTAGGAATACCAAAACTGTTGTCAAGAGGGCTGAGGAAGGGTTGTTGAGGTGGTTCGGACATGTAGAGAGAATGGAGCGAAACAGAATGACTTCAAGAGTGTATCGGTCTGTAGTGGAAGGAAGGAGGGGTAGGGGTCAGCCAAGGAAAGGTTTGAGGGAGGGGGTAAAGGAGGTTTTGTGTGCGAGGGGCTTGGAATTCCAGCGGGCATGCGTGAGCGTGTTTGATAGGAGTGAATGGAGACAAATGGTTTTTAATACTTGACGTGCTGTTGGAGTGTGAACAAAGTAACATTTATGAAGAGGTTCAGGGAAACCGGAAGGCCGGACTTGAGTCCTGGAGATGGGAAGTACAGTGCCTGCACTCTGAAGGAGGGGTGTTAATGTTGCAGTTTAAAAAACTGTAGTGTAAAGCACCCTTCTGGCAAGACAGTGATGGAGTGAATGATGGTGAAAGTTTTTCTTTTTCGGGCCACCCTGCCTTGGTGGGAATCGGCCAGTGTGATAATAAATAAATAATATATATATATATATATATATATATATATATATATATATTATATATATATATATATAAACACTGATCTCTGGCTGAAGGAGACTCGAACCTACGAACCTTAGGGCAAGGTACGCAGTGCTTTACCAATCTACCCATACTGGACCAATACCTTGGCGTGTAGCATGCGCTACACGTTTGATCCAAGGCAGCCAGCTTTCAGGGAGAAGGCTTACAGCTTTTCATCTCATCCCCTGCATGCATCAGCCTTACTAGAGATTTGAACAATGCAAGGAATTCGCGAGAGCATGCGAAATATACACAAACATGATCTCTGGCTGAAGGAGACTCGAAACCTACGAACCTTAGGGCAAGTACGCAGTGCTTTACCAATCTACCCACACTGGACCAATACCTTGGCGTGTAGCATGCGCTACACGTTTGATCCAAGGCAGCCAGCTTTCAGGGAGAAGGCTTACAGCTTTTCATCTCATCCCTGCATGCATCAGCCTTACTAGAGATTTGAACAATGCAAGGAATTCGCGAGAGCATGCGAATATACACATTCTGTGTATATTTCGCATGCTCTCGCGAATTCCTTGCATTGTTCAATGCATGCGAGAGCATGCTCTCGCGAATTCCTTGCATTGTTCAAATCTCTAGTAAGGCTGATGCATGCAGGGGATGAGATGAAAAAACTGTAAGCCTTCTCCCTGAAAGCTGGCTGCCTTGGATCAAACGTGTAGCTCATGCTACACGCCAAGGTATTGGTCCAGTGTGGGTAGATTGGTAAAGCACTGCGTACCTTGCCCTAAGGTTCGTAGGTTCGAGTCTCCTTCAGCCAGAGATCAGTGTTTGTGTATATTTCGCATGCTCTCGCGAATTCCTTGCAATATATATATATATATATATAATATAATATATATATATATATATATATATATATATATATTATATATATTTTATATATATATATATATATATATAATATATATATATTATATATATATGGCAGGGCGTGTTGCGCGCTATCTGCAGAAGTTTCAAGGAAAACTCCTGAACAATGAGGCTGACCAGGTCAAGACCGAACAGGACTCATTGTGAATAATATGAGAAGATTCCAGTGCAGCGAGAAGACATTCCAGTGCATCGTTTCAACGTAAATAGTGGAAGTGCTGTGCAGTTCGCGAAGGTTGCTTAGTGATGGTAGTGGACAGTGCAAGACAAGGTCTGCACTGTGCGTGGATGTTAGCCACGTATATACAAACCTCGAAAGGCCTTCATCAACACATCTGCCTCCAACATCAGGCACCATGCTTCCAGTTAACTTAGAAATCAATATATGTCAATACATGGAAAAACTTAGAGGCATGTGATGTGGGAAGCAATGTGGTGCTGAGTAAACGAGGTCGGGACCAGTCAGTGTCTCCTCCCCCATGCCACTGGGGAGGGGGAAGAGGCAGGGTGTGTAGGTGATGATGAGGGAACATACTGGATTTAGATAAGATAAGATAAGATTTCGTTCGGATTTTTAACCCCGGAGGGTTAGCCACCCAGGATAACCCAAGAAAGTCAGTGCGTCATCGAGGACTGTCTAACTTATTTCCATTGGGGTCCTTAATCTTGTCCCCCAGGATGCGACCCACACCAGTCGACTAACACCCAGGTACCTATTTGCTGCTAGGTGAACAGGACAACAGGTGTAAGGAAACGTGTCGAATGTTTCCACCCGCCGGGAATCGAACCCGGGCCCTCCGTGTGTGAAGCGGGAGCTTTGGCCACCAGGCCACCGGGCCACACAAGCATTGCAGATACCCACATCTTTCATGGTGTTCATGGGAAACAAATATTGTTGTCTTTATTATAAGCAAGGCAGAGTGAACAATATACAGTGTGCAACTCTAGTTATGTATAGTGATGACGTGGGCTCCACTCACCCCCACCCCGGCCCCCACCC
>NW_026467313.1:0-13018 GCF_026875155.1 Cherax quadricarinatus
TTTTGAACCAGGTGCCCTTATTGGAACTTTACCAGCACTGAAAGAAGGTTTAGGGTTGCTAAGCGGAGATATTTGCGATTAAGGGAGGAACAAGAGGATTCGAAGTAATTCCCCTGTTGTGAGTCCCCAGGTTAAGAGGGGAACTTGGTCAGTGGCCGGGCAACATGGAACCAAGCTGAGGACCAAGAAGACTGTTTGGAGGCAGAAACGGGCGAAGACCCAGAAGACTACTGTGGAAACTTCCAACCCTTTCCCTCGGTGCTACCTGACGAATGGGGGTGTTCTACTGGGAATGTCACAAACGAGCACCAAGGAAGCATTGGCTGACGTGAGTGAGAAATCCTAGAAACCTCAACGAAAACCATCGAGAACGTATTGACGAATTCCACAAGTGAGAGTGTAATGCTACTTGACAAATGTGAGTCGACTAACTGGGAGCATCACGAGGGACGACGCCAAGGAAAGTAAAAACATTGTTGTTGGGGAAGCCAGATTAGGTACATGGATAGGGCATTCTGCTTGAAGGATAGGAGTAGGAGGCAGAGAGTGTGTTTTCCGGGGGCTGGTTGAAGGATATTGTTAGCCGTCTGGATGACATCATGGAGGTAATGGGAGCAATCCTATTATCTGTCCTCAGTGCTGGAGGCAACGATGTTGGCAGACGTAGGAGTGAGGCCCTGATCAGCAGGTAATAGGTCAGCAATAGAGATAATTATGAGGAAGGGTGGGAAACCTGTCAGAAACTTTGACCGTGTTTTTTGGTTTAAAACGCAACTTTGCACTGTATTCTCATGTGGTTTTTAAATGGTTTTATTCTACTTTCCTGGTCTCATTTCATAGAATGGAAAGACATATTACAGAAATTGACATGATTATGATTGGTTTCAAAATTGAAAAGTACCTTGAAATTGAAATTGGCATTTTGCCAAGGAGAGGAGTTGGAAATGAATCGATGTCCAGGGAAATTTGGGAGTAAATTTGCTGGCTGGACAAATACTGTAAGGAAAAATGCGTATCATTCATTGACAACTGGAGAAATGACATGTATGCCAGGGATGGGTTCACTTATCTAGGTTTGGGGGGGGAGCACGCCAACGCAGTTGAGGGAGCAGTTAGGTCCCTTTTAAAATAGAAATAGATAGTGGGATGGGTTTTCGAGGAAAAATCAATGAAGTTTTGAGTTTTAAGGAAACCAGTCATAGGCAAATGAGGAAGAGTTATTGATGAACATAGGAAAGCCAATGGCAATTGGTGATAAGGAGAGTAACAGGCATAGCGGAGGAACAAAAATCAGCAGGAAGAAAAAAGAGAAGGGAGGATCCTGAAATATATATTACACAAATAGTTAATGCTTGGAAAAGATGGGAGTTGAGACTAATTGCTATGCGGGTACTTTGATGTATTTGTTTAAACGGAGGGGTTCGTAGAAAAAGGGGATATCCCTGCTGAATGTCACATACGGGGTTTTTGTTCCAAAGTATCGGAAGGGGGGGGGGGCACTGTAGTCCGAGATCGCTTAAAACTGTTGCATAAAAACGGGTATAAAGTCTGAAACCCATACTGAGTCTTTTTGGATAAATTTTCGGGGACGTAAAAAAATTGATTTTAGGTGTAATATATCGTCCCCCCCAAACTTAAAGGGGGCCCAAGGGAGATACTATGGGGAAATTGTTAAGGCCACAAGGCACGATAACGTAGAAATTCTGGAACTTTAATTTTAGTCATATGGGGAATTTCTTGACGGGGAATTTAAAATCAAACGAAATCTTAGAAGTAGTTGGTTGTTTTTTGAAGCTTTTTTTGGACAACCCACAAGGGAAAAAAACCGCTGAACTTTTGAAACAAGAACCCCTTTGTTAAAAATTTAAAAATTTTTCAGAGGAATTTGGTGCTAGCGACCCAAATAATTTTACTTTACATTGAAGGGAAAGAAGATATAGGAAAAACCAGTAACATTTCCCAGATTTTCGCTTGGCAGATTACGATGGGGCTAGAGAACATTTATCTCTTTTGGCTGGGGAACGAAAGAGCTATCAATAGACAGTTTTCGAACAACATGCTCCCCAAAAAGAACATTTATCCCGTAAAGAAATTGATCAAGCAAATTGACCAAATGGATAATAACGGGCCCAAAATTCTTTAGGGCAAAAAGAATTATGGGCGTATCAAAAGAGGTGAAAGTCATCTTTTAAATCAGTATATTGCATTAAGAGGACATTAAAAAGGGGATAAAAAAAGCTAAAGGGGACTTAAAATTAAAGTTGCCGGGGTTTCGAAAACTAACCCAAAAGTTTTTTGCAGGTGTATAGAAAAAAATTAGAGATAAATGGGTCCCCTTAAAAATAACTAGGGGCATTTTCGACAAAGAGAATGAATGTCTAAATTTTAAATGATTATTTTTCTCTCGGTTTTACACAGGAAACACTAACAATATCCCAAAAAGATAAATTTATAACATTACAACACAGTGAAATGGGTTATAAACAAAAAGACGACTAACAAAAAAAGTCGCCCCGGGGCTATGACTTTTTTCAATGGTTCTTAAGGGAAAGCAAAAAGGAAATCTGTGAACCATTTTCAATATTTTTAATTTACTTTCAAAAAAGGGATATGTCGATATGGGAAAAAGACTAAATTTAAATTTCCCATTTTTTTAAACGGGGGTTAAATCATTTCCCTCAAATTTCCTCCCAATAAGCCTTCCTCAATTGTAGCAAATTACTAGATCAATTATAGCTGGGAATTTTAAAAACCATCTGGGTAACAAACCAAAAATGATTTCAGCATGGATTCCGAGAGGCCCTTCTTGTCTAACTAATTTATTAACTTTCTTCAGTAAAGCCCTTTTTAGGCGTTGATCACGATAAAGAATTTGATATTATTTTCTAGATTTTTTTAAAGGGTTTTGATAGAGTTCCCCACCAAAAGACTCTTAAAAAAAGGGCAGTCATGGCATTCAAGGAAAAATGCTCCATGGTCGAGTCTGGGTCACAGAAGGAAGCAGAGAGTGTCCATAAATGGGGTTTAAAACAGAGTGGGGGCTGAAACAAATGGCGTGCCCCAGGGATCTCTTGGGCCCCTTGTTGTTTTTTAAATATAAACAAGACCTTGAGGGGTTTTAAATGATATGAGGCAAATTCGCCGAAAGACACAAAATAGATAGGATAATTTTCAAACGAGATTTAGGAATTCAGGAGGATTTAGACAATCTCTATTCTTGGTAGAAAAATGGCAGATGCAGTTTTGTAAAAAATGCAAGGTTCTGAAACCGGGGGGTAATAATGTAGAACAAAACCATACAATTGTGAAAAGGGCTTGGGGGTTTGGGAAACAGTAACCTTTAAAACCCAAAACAGCAATGCCTAAGCGTACGTAAAAAGGCAAAAAAAATACTGGGGTTTAATCAAGAAGTGTAAGCAAAAGAATCCCGCGGTTAAATTACAGCTTTATACATCATTGAAGGGCCCACCTACTTACGCACCCGGGTTTTGCTCTCCCTACTAAGAAATAATAAATTCTTTGAAAAAAATTTGCGTAAATGGCTAAATTAATACATACATTTGAAATCTTCCAATGAAAAAATTGAAACCCCAAATTACATTCACTTTTTTTAGACGAAGAATGCGGGGGGACATGATCGAACCAGGATGCCCTCTCTTGAGCAACTTTACCAGAAACTGAAAGAAGGTTTAGGGTTTGCTAAAGCAGGAAAATTACGGCATTAACGGGGGAGAACAAGAGATTCGAAGTAATTCTCTTTGTGAGTCCCCAGGTTAAGAGGGGAACTTGGTCAGTGGCCGGGCAACATGGGAAACCCAAACTGAGGACCAAGAAAACTGTTTTAGAGGCAGAAAACAGCGAAGACCCAGAAAACTACTGTGGAAACTTCCAACCCATCTTCGGTGCTACCTGACGAAAGTGGGTGTTCTAAATGGGGAAGTCACAACGACACCAAAGGGAAACATTGGCGACGTGAGTGAGAATCCCTAGAATCCTCAACGAAATCCATCGAGAACGTACTGACGAATTCCACAAGTGAGAGTGTAATGCTACTACAAATGTGAGTCGACACTGGGGGCATCACGACGGACGAGCCAAGGAAAGTAAAAACATTGTTTGGGATAGCAGATTAGTACATGATAGGCATTCTGCTTAAGGATAGGAAGTAGGAGGCCCGGTGTGTGTTTTCCTGGGGCTGGTTTGAAAGGGTATTGTTAGCCGTCTGGTGACATCATGGAGGTAAGGGACAATCCTTTATCGTCTCGTGGCTGGAGGCAAAGTGTTGGCGACTAGGAGTGAGGAAAATGATCGCAAAGGTATAGGTCAGCCAATAGAGATAATTATGAGGAAGGGTGGGGAAACCTTGTCAGAAACTTTGACCGTTTTTTTTTTGTTTAAAAACAGCAACTTTGCACTGTATCTCATGTGGTATTTATGGTTTTATTCTACTTTCCTGGTCTCATTTCATAGAATGGAAGACATATTACAGAAATTGACATGATTATGATTGGTTTCACAATGAAAAGTACCTTGAAATTGAAATTGGCATTTTGCCAAGGAGAGGAGTTGGAAATGAATCGATGTCCAGGGCAACTGAAGTCAATTGCTGGCTGGACAAATACTGTAAGGAAAATGCAGTATCATTCATTGACAACTGGGAGAAATGACATGTATGCCAGGGATGGGGTTCACTTGTCTAGGTTTGGGGTGGGAGCACTGGCCAACGCAGTTGAGGGAGCAGTTAGGTCTTTAAACTAGAAATAGATAGTGGTATGGGTTTTCGAGGAAAAATCAATGAAGTTTTGAGTTTTAAGGAAACCAGTCATAGGCAGAATGAGGAAGAGTTATTGATGAACATAGGAAAGCCAATGGCATTAGGTGATAAGGAGAGTAACAGGCATAGTGGAGGAACAAAAATCAGCAGGAAGAAAAAAGAGAAGGGAGGATCCTGAAATATATATTACACAAATAGTCGTAATGCTAGGAATAAGATGGATGAGTTGAGACTAGTTGCTAGTGCAGGTAACATTGATGTATTTGCCTTAACTGAGACGTGGTTCAGTACGAAAAATCGGGATATGCCTGCTGAATGTCACATACAGGGTTTTAAATTGTTCCAAGTAGACAGAAGTATCGGGAAGGGGGGTGGGGTATCACTGTATGTCCGAGATCGCTTGAACTGTTGCATAAAAACAGGTATAAAGTCTGAAACCCATACTGAGTCTGTTTGGATAGAATTTTCAGAGGGACATGAAAAATTGATTTTAGGTGTATTATACTTCCCCCAAACTTAGATAAGGCCCAAAGGGGGGGACTACATGGGAGAAAATTTTAAAGGCCAAAAGGGCCGATAACGTAAATTCTAGGAGACTTAAATTTAGTCTATTGATAAATTTTTCTTTGACTGGGAATTTAAATCAAACAAATTTCTTAAAGTAGTTCAGGTTGTTTTTTGAAGCAGTTTGTACGGGGCCTAAAAGGGGAAAAAAACCGCTTGACTTTTTTCAAAAATGAATCCCTTTTAAAATTTAGAAATTTCAGAGGAATTTGGGTGCAGCAAACCCAAAAATCAATTACATTTAGTTTTGAATGGAATTGATGTAGGAATCTCAGTAACAGTTCCAGATTTTCGCTTACGATTAAGGCTCAAGGGGAACACTTTCTCTGTAGACGGGAAAACAAAGAGAGCTACAGTTTGACAGCTTTTTAATGCAATACATGCTGCCCAAAGAACATTTATCCCAATAAGGAAATTAATCGAAAAAAATGACCCCAAATGGAGAATAAAACTAAATTCTTTTGGGACAGATGAAAGAAATTTAAAAGGCGTACAAAAAGGGGGAGGGCCCTTTCTTTGAACAGATATTGACATTAAGAGGACGTTATGTAAAAAAAAGGACGCAAGTCAGCTAAGTGACATTTTTTTAGGGCAACGTTTCGCTCTCCAGGAGCTTTTTTAAAGCCGTTACAAACAGTACAAGCAAAGCAAAAACAAAAAAGTTCAGGAAAGATCCCAATGGGTGAGCGGGAAGACGGGACAGATGAAGAATAGCTTGGGGGGAGTTTTCAGAGAAATAGAACCGGGGGTTTTTCCCAGACTAAGGCGATCGGGGGCAGACTTAAAAACGGGAAAAAGGGACTTTGCACGAACTTGTTGTAGTTAAGCCTTGAATCTTAATAGTTGCAGCGGCTGGGTAACATCAAGGGTAAACACATAGGGGGGGGGATATAGTAATGAGGAGGCAGGTTACAATGGACCATTTTCGAACTTTTGAAGCTGCTTCAGATAGGTGTATAATTAGCTTTGTTATAAAGGGTGAAACGTAAAAGGATTGATTCTAAAACTTGAGTAGGTGATTTATTTGGGATTCGAGGCATTTTTGCCCCTTTCCCAGCCCCGGGGCTTTTGTAATTTCAGTACGGTCATTTGCAGTATTTAAGGGAAAAATGTAAAGGGGGTTTTTCCCATGGGGTTTTACTGGAGTTTTTCGCTATCTTCCTTTTCGGGAGGGATTCATGGGGCGAATCTACAATGGGGGGTAACAGGTGACAAAGTCGACGGAGCAGGGGAGAGGTGTAAGGGTTTTGTGTAACAGTAGGCGGGGAGGGGGAGACGGTGATTGAGGAGCATAATCAACGTTGTCACGGGGGGAAATGTTATGAATTACGGGGAGTTGCTTGGGGGGAGACGGGTCTGTGGGTGCAGAAAAGTTCAGGGTGTTTGGGAAGGATCTTGGGGATGTCTGCTGAAGGGGGGAGTCCGGAAAATTGAAACAGGCATTTTTGTTCAGACAATATTTTCTTAAAGGGTGTTGAAAGTGGGGGGGTTTGCTGCTTTGCAAGGGGGTGCAACACCAGCAGTAAACAGAAACCTTGGAGGAAGCACCACGGGAGGGGAAGAGGGATTGCTGGGCGATGGTGCCTGAGATTAGCGTGTAGTCTTGGGGGGTCGGTTTGTGGTTTGGTTTTTGTAGCTATTCGGGAATTTGGGGGGTTTTTTTTTCCGAAACTTTTTTTTCCCTTTAATATTTTTTTTTTTTGAGTGGGGATAGCTCAAGGGTATGAGATTACCCTCAGTTTTTAAGCATATTTGCTGAGAAAAGGTGCAGGAAAACTTTAAATCGTGTCCATCAATTCCCACATTTTTAACAAAGCTTCTATCCTTTACGGAGCAGTCGTTGGTGTGTTTATAGGAAGCAGTCCGCAGTGGGAGATGTATGGAAACGTTATTTTTCATATGACTAGGGGGAATGTGTAATATAGAGGCCAGACCGTCAGAGAAGCTTGGGCACCATTGAGATTCTGAGAATGTAACTTTAGCATAGAGAGGGTTGGGGGAAATTTTGGGAGATGCTGTCTACCGGGGCCCAGGGTTTTTTTGTTCCTCAATAAGTCTTCAGTGCCTCAAGGAAGGGGTGCGATTTTTCCAGTCTTTTCAAAAAGACCGAACTTTGACTTCAAGAATGGAAAACGGGGTGAGTAAATTGTTGTGTTTGTAGGGCCGATGAAGATCGCCATTAGTTTTGATTTTCCGGTCGTCGGGCAGACGAAAATAAAGGGAGCCTTAAAGGGAAATTGCCGAAAATTTTACCTGCAGGAGGTCCTAACGACGGTAGCAAAAGCTAACTCGGGATTCATTTTTGCCCCATTCACAGGTTTGTTTTAAAAACAGATCGACAGCTTTATGAAAAGGATGTGACGTTTGTAAATAAAAATTCCCCACCCCCGGGGTCGAAGGGGGGCTTTTAGTGTAGAGCAACTTGTGATCACAGAGCACGAGGGGCCAGAGGGGTAAACAGACATGAATGTATGTAAAAGTTCCCCAAACCGTAGTCCTGCACGGGTCTTAAATCTTGCGATGACCCTCCTGGCTCCCGGGGGAGAAGGGTTTCTAAAATGATCGACTTGCTGCCAAGCACTCTTCTGGTCAGTTAAACGGGTGCATCCATAAGCACAACACCAATGTACCCTACCTATGGACACTACGGGGAGGAGGATATTCGTATCACGGGAAACACTTGCTGGTTCTTGACTCCATGGTACACTAGGTGGCCTCACTTTCGGGTCCCTTGGGGAGGGAAATCACTCCTAGTTCCTGCGGAGTGTCTCAAAAACTTCGCCCCTCCAAAGATAGGGGTGTTGGGGGGCTGCTGGACAACGGCTGACATACGGGCACATCTCCCACCCTTGTCTACCACATTTTGGCTGGGGAAAGCCCAAACGAACCGATGGATGGCGGTACACTGCGCTCGGGACAAGTTTCTATCATAGGGAGGGGTTCTCACGAGTTCCTGCTCGTACCACGTTAATGGGGTACACCAAGACCTCCCCCATAATTTCATGGCCTGGAAACCACCGTTTGGTATGTCTGGGCTGATGGGGACAGTAACCCAACATGGGGATAGTCTGTTGCTACCTTGGCTGCATCATTGCCGCCTCTTTCCCCGGGATGCCAGCAGGCTGGGGTCTGGGTTCAATGCGATCTTTTACCCCGAATTTCTAAGGCTTTTTATTATGCTCAGGTCGAGGGAAAGGTAACATTGTCCTGGGGTTGAGGATAGGAAGGGCATTGTTTGCAAGGTGGAATCAACTTTTATGACAGGTCGGGTCGATGTCGTGGGGGCATTGACAAGCCGTGAATCGCCACCAGCTATTTAAAGACGTGCAGGGGTCGGGGAGTCGCCGTTTTGTGTTTGACCATTGTGGACAGTCCAGCGCTGCCTCTTCCTCCCAAAGGGTCACAGAACCATCTGGAAATACCTGCGCAGGGCCCTTTCCCTCTGCCATGCCATGCTTGCTCAGCTGATTGCTGAGGGTGTTTTGCTGCAGAGACGCTTAAGAGGGAGCTGCATGATGCAAACATCGGGGCTGATCCTGGGCCCCAGGGGGTGGGGGATGGTCCCCACAACGGAAGGTAAACAACTCTTCCCAAAGGAGTATTGTATAGGCAGCAGCTTCCGCCCGCAGCACAAAACAACGAATCCAGTAGTAGTCCGTGAAGAGTTGGCATCTTTGCAGGGTTTTGCAATATCCTCCCTTAGGGGGGACCTTGCTCCCGGGTTCAGAATCGGGGCTACTTTGCAGGCGTTTAGAAATCTTATCTGTCACCCAAAGGAAGGGAAGCCGGGCCTAAAATCTGAACATACTGTGTTGGCCAGATGGGGCCCCAAGCAAGTTTTTATCGCCGGGTTTTTTGTACACGCCCCCCCCTTTGCCTGCCGCGGGAAGAGATGAGCTAACCCCGGTCACCGTATCAACGAGCGAGCGTATACTTGTAAAGTACAAGCGAAGACATTTTTGTTTGCCCCTCACGGTCCCCCTCGCCAGGGCCCAGGCGTTGAGTCTGACTAAGCACGTGACGTGACATACCGGCCTGTTCTGAAAGGTCACTTTTATCAATTAGATCCCCAGGTAAAAGGGGGGGGCCTTCCACTCAATTCTATATCCTAATACGTAATCTATTCACAGATCGGTCCCTTGAACTCATTGCAAAGATTTTTTGGCCGAAAACTTGAGCCTGTTCCTTGCAAAACTGCTAATTAGGTCCAAAGCCTCTGAGCCTGTCGTTTTTAAATTCCTTTTTCCCCCCTTCAGTAGAGTGCAAGATCACAGCATAGCTAAGGACGTTACCACTATGAAAGGAAGGCCACAAATTTTCCTGATAAGGAGTTAAAACAGGGGAAACGAGCAACAGCTCCTTTTGACATACCGTTTTCCGGGGTTTTAAAGAAATAGTGTCCCTGAAACTGACAAGGCCTGCCTGCCCCTAAGGTAAGACCTACCACCCCGAGGCTCCTTTGATTCACTTCCGAGCTATATTTCCAAATTGCTGAGGGGCTGGCTACTCAAATGCCTTTTCCCAAAGGGCGAGGGAGACGACGATACATTTTTTTGTTACTATCAGCAAACTGGCTTAGCAGAGTGGTTATCATCTGCTGTACCCATCCTTTGGTGAAGCCAAATTGTATGATAAAGGGTCCAAGTTTTCCCCTAGGGGGCGGTTAACACCATCCTCTCGGCATCTTGGGTAAGCAGCGGTCCGATATGGGCTCATACCGGGTCCTTGGGGGTTTGGAATGGTACTGGTCTTTCTTTCAAAGCGCTGGGGGGTCCTGGGCCCCCCACGACTTTTTAAGACTCTATTTTGGCCCCCATCCACTCTGCCCCCCCGGCAATCATGGGGTACGTAACACCCTCGATGCCAGGGGGAAAGGGCACCTGTGTTTTTAATGGCAAAAGTCGGGGTTCCAAGTCCGTGAGGGCTTCACAGTCACACCTTTTCCCCTCAAACTGCAGCATGATCGTTACTTTCGCGGGCAGAAGATCCGTCTGTATATTTCGGATGTCCCTGGGAGCGAGTGGAGGGTCCCCGGAAGTAAAACTCCAGTATTTTTCACTTCCTGGGATGCGTTCGGGTGGCTGGTGGGCCCCTTGCTTGCTCTTTCCCGTCTCTAGTTGGCGCCCCATACTCAATAAAGGGGTGTGAGCCCGAATTTGAGCACCACTCCACCATTTCTCATTTTTTAAACCCGAGAGAGGACTGCGGGCATGCTGCACATGGGCCCCAGAGTATTCCTTTCCTGCCGCAGGGTTACGCCTGATATTTCCTAAAAGAGTTGATGCGGTGGGGCCGCTCCCGCACCTCGTCGTTGTAGAACCCCCAGTCTCTTTTTTGAGTGCGCCTGCGGACTTTTTTTTGGAATTGCGCACTCTGCTGCCCGGATGAGAACATGATTTAAATCCTGTTCGCCTATCACAGTCTTCGATAGAGAGTATGTGGACCCCCAGCATGAAGATAACCTGGAAACCTTTCCCTTGGCCCTCTTTTACTTCCCACTAAGGGCACAACTGTTGGAGGCGTTATTGAAGGTGGGGACACTCAAAGTGTCACTGCAAGGTGAGGGTGAGTTTCCCTTTTGGGTCCTGCTGCGAGTTTTCTTGACCCGAAAGGGAAGGTCGAGGCACCACCCAACAGGTGTGTGGGTCTCCATTTTTAGCAACTTTACCTCTGAATATCGTTAGGAGCATTGCTTTTCTGCCAGCAGCTTGGTTGCTATGAGAGTGGGAGCATTGGGTTATGGCTTGAAAACCCACCCTCAATAATACACTCAGTGCTGCTAGGCGAGGGGTCTGCAATGTCGAGGGTGTGTCTTGGGTTCTTGTAGAGTTATAGAGGAATGGGCCCCCAGGGAAAACTCAGTAACATTCCGATTTTCGCTTACAATTACGATGGCTTAGATAACACTTTTCATCTGTTTAAATGGGAACGAAGAAGCACAAATTTTCAGTTTTTCTGAACAAAACATGCGCTCAAAGAACATTTACCCTTATAAGGAAATTAGATAAAAAGAAATGACCCCAAAAAGGTGAATAAAGGCTAAATATCTACTAGGGCATAAGAAAGGAATTTTTTAGGCTTATCAAAAAGGCGAGGGTCATCTATGAATCAGTATATTGACATTAAGAGGGGCATTAAAAAGGGGATAAGAAAAGCTAAAAAGGGACTATGAAAATTAAAGTTGCAGGGTTTCTAAACTAACCAAAAATGTTTTTTCAGGTATATAGAACATAAGTCAGAGATAAGTAGGTCCCTTAAAAATAATCTATGGGCATCTTACTGACACGAGAATAAAATTTGAAAAAATAATTTTTTTTTCCTCGGTTTTTACACAAAACACTATTTATTCGGAAATTTAATTTTTATAGTGGATCAGAAAAGATAAATTATGTAACATCAAAGTCACTGGGAAAAAGGGTTGTGAAGAAATAGACCGACGAAGCAAAATAATCCCGGGCCCTGATGAGGTTTTTTCAAGGGTTAAAGGAATGCAAAATGGAAGTCTGTGAACCATTAACAAATTTTTTTTAAAATTTATCTCTTAAAACGGGGTTTTAGTGTCTGATAGTGGAAGAGGGCTAAGTTTCCTATTTTTAAAACGGGGGACAAGTCGTTACCGTAAAATTACGCCCAAAAAGCCTGACCTAAATTTGTAGGCAAATTATAGAGTCAATTTTTAGCTCAATTATAAAAAAGCCATCTCGATAAGCTGCTTGATTAATGATATCAGCAGGGATTCACAAGAGGCCGGTCTTGTCTAACAAATTTATTAACTTTTTTCAGTAAGCTTTTGAGGTGTTGAAAACGATAAGAATTTGATATTATTTACTTAGATTTTAGTAAGGCTTTTGTGAGTTCCGCACCAAAGACTGTTAAGAAAGTAGAGCTCATGGCTTGGGGAAGGGTCTCTCGTGGATCGGGGCCAAAAAGGAAGCGTGCCCATAAATGGGTTTTTTAAAAATTGGTAATAATCCCGAAAAGTTGGTTTAGAAAGACCGTAAGCAAACACAAAACATATTTTTAAAAACGTTTCGGCCGGGGACCTTTTCACTTTTTAAAAAAGAGGGGAAAGACATTATTATGGCTAAAAATACGTTGATGATATTTGGGTTTTTTATCCCCAAGCGTCTCAATATCCAGGCCCTTCTCACAAGATCAAAGCAATTGACCATCAATAAAATTTTCATTGAACTCGAAAATGATGGCAAAATTCCTTTCCCCCGACGTTCTACTGTGCAGATCTCCCGACGTGACAAACTTCTCTTTTAAAGTGTATAAAAACCTACAACAAGGACGACTTATACACTTTTTTCACCCAAGATACCCCCACTAAAAGGGGGGAGTTTATTGGCTTCTTCTTTAAGTTTCGCTCTCCACCTTGTTTTTTAGAAGAAGAAATTGCACTTACATAACACAAGCCTTTACACGTCTTTAGTTCCCCTCTTTCTTCATCCCAGATTTCAGACTCAAGGGAAATATCCCCAACAACCGCCCTGGAAACAGCCCCCAAACAGTTCATATACTCCCCCTGTGGGGATGTTGCCACGAATACTGCCCGGGCAAATTGCTTGAGTAAAATCAACGTTTCCCCCCATAAACAATCTCTATCAAAAACCCACTATAAACGCGCCCCCCACCCCTTTAAATTCTTTTAGCAGCGTCTACCTATCCCTGTGGGTT
>NW_026467314.1:0-12764 GCF_026875155.1 Cherax quadricarinatus
GCTTTAAAAAAAGACCAATCACTGAAGTCCTATGAAAAAAGTCATGGAGAAGATTATCATGAGAAGAGTGGTGGAGCACCTAGAAAGGAATGAGGTTATCAGCAACAGCAAGCACAGTTTCAAGGACAGGAAATCCTGTGGCAAAAACCTACTAAAATTCTATGACAGGGTGACAGTAAGACGAGAGAGAGGGGTAGGTAGACTGTGTTTTCTTGGACTATAAGAGAATATTTGACACACTTCCACAAAAGAGATTAGTGCAAAAGCTGGAGGACCAGGCAGGAACAACAGGGAAGGCACTGCAATGGATCAGGGAATACCTGTCAGGAAGAAAACAGAGTCATGGTACATGACGCGGTATCAGAGTGGGAGCGTGTGAGGAGCGGGGTTTCACAAGGACCAGTCCTAGGATCGTTACTGTTTCTGGTATTTGAAACTGAAACTGAAACGTTTACTTCTCTGTAAAATTACAGTGGGTAGTTTACATATTATAAAACAACAATTCCAAAGAAGGCCACTAGCATACAATGACATGACGGAGGGAATAGACTCAGAAGTTGGTTTAGAAAAACACATAAGCAAACACTATGACATATTTATTAGAAAACGTTTTGGTCCTGGGACCTTGATCACTTCTAACATACAGAGTTAGAAAGATATTATATATATAGGCGGAGAGTGAGGTGTGACGCACGTGACCTGAGGAATGTCATAAGAACATAAGAATGGAGGAACACTGTGGAAGGCCTACTGGCCCATGCGAGGCAGGTCCTTATCAAAACAACCTCTGCCTATGATGAGGACGGGTAGACAATGAAATCATGTGACTCCTGTGTTGTTGGGTTGGTGGTGCTTAAGTATCATGCATGCCAATGTTTTTGAAATTTTGTAGTTTCCAGTGTTGCGTTCTATAGTGTCGGTGACGGCGATTAGTGAGGCTCCTAGGCACCGTCGGTGTCTGAGGTCTGGTTCGGTGAAAACGAGTTGTTCCTCATTCCAGTTCATCAAATGTCCCGTGGAGTCTCTGTGGAGGACACAGGAGTACCTTACATCGTCTCTGTTAGAGGCATTTCGATGCTCATTCAGGCGGACTGCAAGATCTCTGCCTGTCTCGCCTGCACATTTCTTGGGACAGAACCCACAGGGGATAGTGTAGACGCCTACTGTAGAAGTTAGAGGTGTGGGGCTGCGTTTCGTAGTGAGGTCTTTGATAGATGATGTGTTTATGGTGGAAACGTTGATGTTACTCATAGCAAGTGCCCGGCGAGTATTCGTGGCAACATCACACACAACATGGGAGTACTATGAACTGCTCAGGGGGCTGTTTCCATGGCGGTTTGTTGAGAATAGCTTGTGCCTTGAGTCTGCAATCTCGGATGAAGAAAGATGGGAACTGAAGACGTGTAAAGGCTTGTGTTATGTAAGTGCATTTCTTCTTCTAGAAAACAAGGGCTGGAGATGCGAAGAGCTCTCAAGAAGAAGCCAATGAGGACTCCTCTCTTAGTGCGGGTGTCTTGGTGTAATAAAGTGTATAAGATCGTCCTTGTTGGTAGGTTTTCTATGCACTTGAAGAGAAGTTTGTCACTGTCGGAGATCTGCACAGTAGAACGTCGAGGAAAGGAAGTTTGCCATCATTTTCGAGTTCAAGTGTAAACTTTATTGATGGTTCAACTGCATTGATCTTGTTGAGAAGGGCCTGGATATTGAGACGTCTCCGGATAGAAAACCAATACATCATCAACGTATCTTAGCCAGGTAACGGTGTTGGAATGAGGGTGCTGAATTTCTCTGTCTCCAGGTTTTCCATGAAGAGGTTGGCAAGCACAGCACTGAGCGGGCTGCCCAATGCCATCCCAAAGCACTGTTTGTAACAGTTGTCCTGATACTTGAAGAAGTTGAAATTAACACAAAGTTCCACTAGAGTGATGAAATCTAGAAGAGGTAGAGGGAGGTCGTGGTTTTCAGTGAGCCTCTGTCTCAGAATGTTGATTGCAGCGTCAGTAGGAACGTTGGTGAAGAGGGCTGTGACATCGAAGGAAGCCATGCTTTTGTTTTTGATATTCAGGTTGGAAATTCGGGGGAGAGAAGGACACCTGAGTGTTTGAGGTGGGCTTGACTGATGGTGCCCAGAAGCGCTGAAAGGTATTTGGCAAGGTGGCCGGCTAGTCTGTGTGGTGCACTCCCTATGCCCGAAGTGATAGGCCGTAGTGGGATGCCAGGTTTGTGTGTCTTAGGAAGGCCATACAGACATGCTGGTTTCGGTTGACCTGGTAAAAGTTTAAGTAGTTTTTTGCCTTGTTCTGATTTTCGTAAGATGCTACGAGCCTTTTGAAGAAAAGTCTGGGTACTTTGAAGTAGCACTGATTCTGATACAGGCTGGTATGTGTTGGCATCGTTGAGAAGATTTAAAACTTTATTGTTGTAGTCGACAGTGTTGAGTAACACCACACCACCTCCTTTGTCAGCGGTTGTAATGACGATATCATCGTTGTTGGCTAAGTCCCTGAGTGCTTGGATGTATCTTCTGGGAATGACCGGTCTTGAAGGCTCAGTAGCTGCAGCAGTGATAATTCCTTGAACAAAGCCTTTTTGAAACTCGGAGCCTCCAAAAGGTTGGTCCTTGGTTACCATATCCACCAGATTATGTTTCTTGTTGATGCCGGTAGTAAACTTGAGCCCTAGGCTGAGGGCTTCTGTCTCGGTGACGGTTAGTGTATAGGAAGATAAGTTATTTGTGATTTCTGGCCGTCCCATTTCGCTCCATTTGCTGTGGGAGCAGAGGTCTTGTAGTTTTCGAGGTAGCTTCAATTTCTGTTGGATGTTGGCAGTGGTAATTTGGCTGAGTATATATTCTGCAGTTCTTCTGTCAGGAGTAGGAAGTGAAGCACGAATCAGAGGCACGTAATGAGGTCTCCTTCTGAGCATGTCGCAGTTTATCAGAGCTTTCTCTAAGGTAGGCGTAAACAGCAGGGGAGAAAGGGTGTCTAGATGTGGTCAGTTGTCGAGGAGTGGACCGTGGTACCACCATCTAGGCAAGACAGTCTTCTAGGAAGATGTGTCGGTTCCGAAGACTATTAGCTTTGAGTAGGAGAGAAAGGTATTCTCTGTATGCTATGTCCATAGTGTATTGCAGTGTCAGACAAGATGGTATAAACCTTGGTAATAAATACCGACATGTATATATAGGCGGAGAGTGAGGTGTGACGCACGTGACCTGAGGAATGTCATAAGAACATAAGAATGGAGGAACACTGTGGAAGGCCTACTGACCCATGCGAGGCAGGTCCTTATCAAAACAACCTCTGTCTATGATGAGGACAGGTAGACAATGAAATCATGTGACTCCTGTGTTGTTGGGTTGGTGGTGCTTAAGTATCATGTATGCCAATGTTTTTTTAAATTTTGTAGTTTCCAGTGTTGCATACATGATACTTAAGCACCACCAACCCAACATACCAAGCCTGTATCAGAATCAGTGCTACTTCAAAGTACCCAGACTTTTCTTCAAAAGGCTCGTAGCATCTTACGAAAATCAGAACAAGGCAAAAAACTACTTAAACTTTTACCAGGTCAACCGAAACCAGCACGTCTGTATGGCCTTCCTAAGACACACAAACCTGGCATCCCACTACGGCCTATCACTTCGTGCATAGGGAGTGCACCACACAGACTAGCCGGCCACCTTCCCAAATACCTTTCAGCGCTTCTGGGCACCATCAGTCAAGCCCACCTCAAACACTCAGGTGACCTTCTCTCCCGAATTTCCAACATGAATGTCAAAAACAAAAGCATGGCTTCCTTCGATGTCACAGCCCTCTTCACCAACGTTCCTACTGACGCTGCAATCAACATTCTGAGACAGAGGCTCACTGAAAACCACGACCTCTCTTTACCTCTTCTAGATTTCATCAATCTATTGGAACTTTGTGTTAATTTCAATTTCTTCTAGTATCAGGACAACTGTTACAAACAGTGCTTTGGGATTGCAATGGGCAGCCCGCTCAGTGCTGTGCTTGCCAACCTCTTCATGGAAAACCTGGAGACAGAGAAATTCAGCACCCTCATTCCCAACACCGTTACCTGGCTAAGATACGTTGATGATGTATTGGTTTTCTATCCGAGACGTCTCAATATCCAGGCCCTCCTCAACAAGATCAATGCAGTTGAACCATCAATAAAGTTTACACTTGAACTCGAAAATGATGGCAAACTTCCTTTCCTCGACGTTCTACTGTGCAGATCTCCCGACAGTGACAAGCTTGTCTTCAAAGTGTATAGAAAACCTATAAACCTTGGTAATAAATACCGACAAGTTGATTTAGAAAGACACGTAAGCAAACACTATAACATATTTATTAAGAAAACGTTTCTGTCCTGGGACCGTGATACACTTCTGATCAAGGTCCCAGGACCGAAACGTTTCTAATAAATATGTTATAGTGTTTGCTTACGTGTCTTTCTAAACCATAGAAAACCTACCAACAAGGACGATCTTGTAAAGTAAAAGGACACAAGTGCAACTAATGTGACATTTATTGTGGCAACGTTTCGCTCTCCAGGAGCTTTATCAAGCCATTACAAACAATACATGGACACAGAGGGTATATAAAGGCTCTGAGTGAGGTGCAATACTAGTGAGGTACCATTTCGATGTTCACTAGTGGTAGTAGTAGTAGTAGTAGTAGTAACAAAAATAATACAATATGGAAGAGCAAATAATTCGTACATGAATAAAAGGATATAAAAGCTATTACTTGGGTAACATAAAAAATAGGTTGGACAATTCTCCACGCATCAACACCGCTCCCAACAAAGTTATAATTCTTCCCAACAGCCAGGTTGCACTAAACGTCTCAAAGTACTTTCACAAGCTAACACCAAATCGCCATCGCTTCTACCACTTCAATAAAGGATCTAACCAGGACAAAACCCAAGCACCACGAACCAGCCAATGCAGGAGTTTACACTATACCCTGTGGAGGCCTGTGGACAAGATCTACGTAGGTGAAACAGCAAGAAACCTCGACACCCGCCTCAATGAACACATATATGCATGTAGGAACGACAACTTAAACAACGCCTGTGTACAACACCGAAATTCCACCAATCATCTTATGAAATTCAGAGACGCCCAATTAGTGATAAAAGAAACTAATTTCCGCACACGCAAGTGCCTTGAATCAGCACTGATCGCTGTTTCGAATACAATTAAACAAAACAACGGCAGCTTCACCATCTCCGAAGTCTTAGCAAGAATCCTCCTGAAAACAGTAAACCCTGCCATCACATAGTCTCTCCTGTTATACTACACAAGCACATTACAGAGTAAAGTAAAAGGACACAAGTGCAACTAATGTGACATTTATTGTGGCAACGTTTCGCTCTCCAGGAGCGTTATCAAGCCATTACAAACAATACATGGACACAGAGGGTATATAAAGGCTCAGAGTGAGGTGAATACTAGTGAGGTACCATTTCGATGTTCACTAGTGGTAGTAGTAGTAGTAGTAGCAGTAGTGGTAGTGACAAAAGTAATACAATATGGTAAGCAATTAATTCGTACATGAGTAAAAGGATATAAAAGCTATTACTTGGGTAACATAAAAATAGGTTGGACAAATATAAACTGGAAAGAGGCAGCTTGTTTCAGTGTTCACTCTCTGTGCTTTGTGTAGTATAACAGGAGAGACTATGTGATGGCAGGGTTTACTGTTTTCAGGAGGATTCTTGCTAAGACTTCGGAGATGGTGAAGCTGCCGTTGTTTTGTTTAATTGTATTCGAAACAGCGATCAGTGCTGATTCTTAGCAAGAATCCTCCTGAAAACAGTAAACCCTGCCATCACATAGTCTCTCCTGTTATACTACACAAAGCACAGAGAGTGAACACTGAAACAAGCTGCCTCTTTCCAGTTTATATTTGTCCAACCTATTTTTATGTTACCCAAGTAATAGCTTTTATATCCTTTTACTCATGTACGAATTAATTGCTCTACCATATTGTATTACTTTTGTCACTACCACTACTGCTACTACTACTACTACTACCACTAGTGAACATCGAAATTTTTTTTTTTTATATTTTATTTAAAACCAACAATAGACAATAGACAAAAGGAAAAACCCTAAAGATGACAATATATGAACAAATAACTGAAAAAACGTTACATTAGATATTGAAACATTAACGAATAACATTACAATATAACAAATATGACCACTATTACCTACATATAAAATCAGATACCGAAGCTTAAAAATTGTCCTATACTAGCTACATGTGGATAAGTTAACTTTTCGCAAAAACATGCAAACCTATATTAACTCTTCCTCAATTAATCATCCTTGCTCTTAATTCACACTATAAATAATAAAATACAAGTATAATAAAGAGCAGTTTGAATCAAGAACATTCCACAATTATCATAAATTTACCCTAACCTAAGCCTAGTATTTCATCTGTATTATAAAATGTCTAATCAACACGAAAATTTTTACCACATTCCCCTAACCATATTTGTTGGTGTACATGATACAACCTTGTATTACCATCAAGAGAAAAAAAAAAAGAACAAAAAAGGAAAAACCCACTCTTCACCTTTAAAATCAGACTTCATTTACATACATGTACATACATATAAATAAGTATATAAAGTATGTTGTCTAATTGAACACAATCACTTACAACGTCAGTTATAATATTATGTCAACTCAACCATGAATAACTTCATCCAATTCTTACAACTTCAAGGGTTCGTAAAACTCTTAAACTACATACTTCTATTGGCACAAATCAATTGTGCTTACAAAAATACAATTGTAAATTAAACTGGAACATAAAAAGCCATTTTGACATTTACACATTGTATCAAAATCATAAATGCGCATAGAAAATATGTATTGTATATCATTGAAAATGTTCATGAGAAAAACCATTAAAGGTATATACAAGAAAGTAAACATACATACAATACATACATATATACATACATATATACATACATATATACATATATATATACATATATACATACATATATATATATATATATCATATACATATATATATATATACATATATACACATATATACATATATACACATACATACATACATATACATACATATATACACACACATACAACACATGCATATATATACACATACATAGTTATAGGTCGATAATTCCAAATATAACTGTATTGTACTTGAAACACTCGGAACAAATAATGTTAAAATTGTACCCCAGACATACCTCATATAACATTCATCAAACTCATCATGCTACCGCCCATTCTAGGAAACCAGCCCATTTCATCCCCCTTACCTGCCTTTCAACTCCCGTAAATCCCGTAAAGTGAAATTCCTATAACCCTCACTTAAATCCCTCTCCCATCTCCCCCATACACCTCCTTATTTCTACACTTTGTCCTATAAAAGTTGCTGTTAATGCATTAATTCTTTCACACCACGTTCGCTCCTCTCATAGCCCAAGACATATAAATATAATCCGTAATTATATACCCTACCGCATTCTCTACCATCTGATTCACCCCACCTATGTCTAAGCTAAAACCCTCAACACCTGCAAACCCCCCCCTCCCACTAACCTTATTACCTTACCCAACCAAACCCTTATTAGTTCAATACATTCGCAAAAATACACTATATGGAAAACAGTCTCCCATCCACCACAAGCCTTGCATATCCCATCCTCCCGTATTCTCTATGGAATAAAACCATTCCAGACGGTAAGATCCCATGTAAAAATCTATACATTACTTCTCGTACTTTAGGTTTTAAACGTAATTTGTTCAATCGCCCCCAGATATTACGCCAATCATACATCGGATAAACACCTTCTACCACTGCTACCACTGCCTTACCTTCCACCCCATCAAGGTTTCCCAATTAATATGTGAAGGATCGCTCATGTTTATGATGACCCTAACATTGCCTCACCTATTATGAACTCCCTACCCACCCACCACCGTTGCATATCCTGACGTATCTTATGAAGTCCGCCTTCCCTCGCCCCCCCTCCCGCTTATAACTAAGTTTCAAATACACACTCATAATCTCTTTTCAACAGCTATAAGACCCAGCCCTCCACGGCCAACCGGGAGTGTGACAACCGCTCTACCTAACCATTCGCTTCCAGTACCCCAAATGAATCTAAAAACGCGCTTTTGTAACCTTTGTATCTCACTAACGAAGTATCGGATATATTGCTGCTACATGCCAAAGTTTACTATATAATAGGACATTCGTTGTAATTACTCTTTGATGCAAAGTTAAGTGTGCAGCTCGTAAACCACTGAGGCGCTTCAGTACACCATCTACAATACGCCTGAATTTATTTGTTGTGCTAACTTGATATCACTTACATAAACGATCCCACATATCAGTAATTGGTCCACCTTTTTCCACCTTTCAACTACTTCACATTCCTCACTTAACCTATCTCCAAGATCCATATACTTCGTTTTCTCCTTATTAATTGACATGCCAGAAGCCTTTTCAAAAACATTTACTAACTTTTCCACCCGAGGCAAATCCCTGTTACCACTTACTAAAATCGTTGTGTCATCAACATATCCAACAATGCCAGCCCCCCCACCCCTTTCGTCACCAACCCCATTTGCTGCCAATAAGACCCTAATTCCTCTATAAAAGGGATCCTGTAAACACGCAAAAAATATTTGTGAAAGGGGACAACCTTGACGTAGACCCCTGCTCATCTGAATTTGTTCTCCTAACCTTCCATTTACCTGCACCCGCAAGGATGCATCTTGATACATTAATTTGGCCCATGATATAATTTCCTCTCCAAACCCCTGCCATCTCATAATCTTCCATAACGCTTCCCTTTCTACACTATCATATGCCGCCTCCCAATCTATAGCCAACACCCCCCCACTCCCAATTTTACTCTTTCTTCAATAAAACTTCTAATCAAACCATGCCCGTCATACATAGACCTTCCCGGCACCCCATATTGTCCCTTATCGATCACTTTACCCAGGACCTTTTTATTCTGTTAGCTAAAATTCTTGCAAAAATCTTATAATCACCACACAATAACGAAATAGCACGATAGTCTTTAACTGTTAATGGCTCACCTTTAGGCACTAAAACGACCACAGCCATCCGCTGCTGTGCCCCTAAAACCCGATCCCGCTTAATGATATTGAATAATCTTACCAAA
Source organism: Cherax quadricarinatus (assembly GCF_026875155.1). NCBI lineage: Eukaryota > Metazoa > Arthropoda > Malacostraca > Decapoda > Parastacidae > Cherax > Cherax quadricarinatus. The sequence continues at coordinate 9,208 of NW_026467314.1, forward strand.
AATTCTTTTAAAACGCTCCAATTTTGGAGATAAAGTCACTGGCAACCCATCAATTCCTGGTGCCTTTCCTAATGCGCCCCGGATAAAGCTACCATGTCTCGCACTCCGTTATCGGCCCTTCCAAAACGAATCGATCATGCTCTGTCAACTCACACTGCACAAACCTTCCAATTGACTGTAATGCTATTTCACTTATTCCACACTTTGCGTTTTCAACTTAACCCAAGCATCAATATACCCACTCATACCCTCAGTCGTCGTCAACACCTGGTCCACTTTATACCCTTGCATACCTACCTGAACATTCAAACCCCATTAACTCCATTGCCTTGCGACGTGTGTGTTGACTCCGCAACACACACGCCGACGGCCGATCTCCCCACAAAACCTCCTCAATCCCGCCCTTAAGCCTTTCCCCATCAAACCTCTCATTTGTAAATTCCGGATATTTTCCTTCAAACTTCAATTTCAATAACAGGATAATTAGCATTAATGTGTTCATAACAGTCGCGCAACTGCCCCTCTAAATATTTTTGAAAACCGTATTGTAACTGATTATACTCTTCCCTCGATTAATATAATATTCCTTGATACGTTTTTTAGCTATTGTTTCCCACCAATTAACCATGGCAACATCCTCTGGTGCTTCTACCACTAAACGATCCCACATATGATCCAAAAGACAAAAGACTATCCTCTTCCTTTAATAACTTTACATTCAATTTCCAAAATGATGGACCCCTCCGAGGCACACCCTCAATATCCACATCTATTACCACTCCTCTATGATCCGAAAAAAACCACATCTATCACATCCACCCTCCGCACAGTAACCGCACAAGGCACGTACATTCGGTCCAACCTCGCCGCATAACCTCGTTTAATGAAGGTATGCTCTACCATCCCCCCCCCCCACACACATCCTTTAACCCACCCCGGTCAATATATCCCCCAATATACCCAAACAACCACCCCGCACCTCTGGGCTCCACATCTTTACGACGTATCACGCAATTCCAATCTCCGCCTATTATTGCAACATTCGGTAAACCACGTAAAAAATAGACCAGCACGTCCCGAACAAATTTAGTTTTAATACTCACGTCACCCTCAGCCGGACCATATACACATACTAAACTAATGGGAACCCTACCCCAAGTTCCATCCACCCTAATTACCCTCCCCTCCCCCCCTTCACTACGCCTTACTATAAACGGGCTAGTTTCCTTTACCAAAATGGCAGCCCCACCTTTCAAACGTGTCGCATGTTCCATGTACACATTATAACCACTCATATCCAACTCATAACCAGGCCTAAAATTATGTTCCTGTAAGAATACCACATCCACACCAAGTCTCACCAAATACTCATTAAACCACTTAAGCTTCCTCTCAGCTCTCAACCCGTTAATATTTATAGTAAAACACTTGAATTCAACAAATGGGTTTTCCTTTTGTCCCCGGCATTGACTTTACCCCAGTCGTTTTGCAACACCTCTGTCCCTCCCCCCTTTGTTGGGAATCACCTTTGCAATCCCTTGATCCTTGGGTTCACCATTCCCTCTCTTCTGTACCTCCACCCAAGACTTTTTCCCAGGGCGTTGGCAAGGAGTGAGCACATCATCAGAATCCGATGATGCTGCAGTCCTCTTTCGTGTCCCGCCCTCCACCTGCATTTTGACATCTGAAGCACCGTCCTGATGCACCTCCACCTCTACTGCATGCACCTTCAATCCTGTAGACTCTCTCGTCGACAAACCGTCATCTTCTGCCATACCATCATTCACAGCCTTCCCCAGAACTGAGCCTGGGTCTTCCACCTGATCTAGGACCGATTCCTCTAACAAGTCATCCAACGCCTTTACCAAAGACGCCGCCACTTCTTCACCCATATTAGGTAGTCTCTCCTCAAAAACCTTATGTATGTCCAATGACTGAGATTCTCCTTGTAGCGTTACAACTGGCGATTCAAGCTCCTTTTCCTTGTCTACCTCCTCACTCCATGACAACCGTTGTTGGGGCGGTGTAGCAAGAGACTGTTCTCGCTCATCACCAACCTCGTCCACTGGCTGCTGTTGCTGCTGTTGCTGTTGCTGCTGTTGCCGTTGCTGTTGTGCCGGGTACCCACTTCGTTTCTCACACTGCGCCGCGATGTGGTCATATGACCCACATAGCCGACACGTACGTTGTTGCCCCGCATACGTTACATAGACTTGAGTCCTTAATTCTTTCAACACAATATATGAAGGAATAGGGTGCCGAGAAGTCATTTTAACTGTATACGCGCCTTCCAGCGCACCTGCATACGGTCCAGTTGCCCATCTCCCTGCTGTGGCTACGTGAACCGTCCATAAGTACGCAGTTCACTGGTAATATCAAAATCAGTCGCCTCAAAAGGCACATTCCTGATTTTCCACCCAGGTGTAATGTCGAGATACATCATGAAGTCTCACCGACACAGCTGTATTAACCTGTATGATGGTCTCCTGATACTTGTCGACCACTGCCTCGTAGACTTGTGCAGACGTCATCTTAACGAAGATCTTGTCATTCCATTAATGCGACACCACATATCTCCTCATTTGCTATACCATAGTATCGCGAATGATCGCTGGTAATAACAAAATCCATGTTGGATCCTGTGACAGCACCACGGATCATCTCAATGCAGACAGTGTTGATTCTTCTTCTGCTATTCAGCGCCATGTTGGAGAAAATAAAGTTTCCACCAACCAACGCTAGGGGCAGCTCAATCAGGTAAACTGCGCAAAACAAACTCAAACAGGAGCGTCTGCGCAGCTCGTCCACACGGCTCGGAGGCGATGAGGACAATGAACATCGAAATGGTACCTCACTAGTATTCACCTCACTCTGAGCCTTTATATACCCTCTGTGTCCATGTATTGTTTGTAATGGCTTGATAAAGCTCCTGGAGAGCGAAACGTTGCCACAATAAATGTCACATTAGTTGCACTTGTGTCCTTTTACTTTACATATTGTCGTTAATTCTACCAACTTTATTACACATTACAGAGAGTGAACACCGAAAAAAACCTGCCTCTTTCCAGTCTATATTTGTCCAACCTATTTTTTTTATGTTACCCAAGTAATAGCTTTTATATCCTTTTACTCATGTACGAATTATTTGCTCTTCCATATTGTATTATTTTTGTTACTACTACTACTACTACTACTACTACTACTACTACTACCACTAGTGAACATCGAAATGGTAACTCACTAGTATTGCACCTCACTCAGAGCCTTTATATACCCTCTGTGTCCATGTATTGTTTGTAATGGCTTGATAAAGCTCCTGGAGAGCGAAACGTTGCCACAATAAATGTCACATTAGTTGCACTTGTGTCCTTTTACTTTACATATTGTCGGTAATTCTACCAACTTTATTACAAGGACGATCTTATACACTTTTATTCACACCAAGACACCCGCACTAAGAGAGGAGTCCTCATTGGCTTCTTCTTGAGAGCTCTTCGTATCTCCAGCCCTTGTTTTCTAGAAAAAATGCACTTACATAACACAACCAAAAAAAAACA
>NW_026467315.1:0-63451 GCF_026875155.1 Cherax quadricarinatus
AAAACAACCCCCCCCACGTGGGGATCGGGTGACTCCGACCACAGGAGGGTATGGGGGGACTACAGCCCACAGGATGGGTATCATTGACTCCCCCCCACAGGAAAGGGTAGGGGTGATACTGCCCACAGGATGGTATGGGTGACGAACGCCCACAGGATGGGGATGGGGGGACTACCGCCCCCCAGGATGGGTAGGGGTACTCCCCGCCCACGGGATGTGTATCATGTGACTACTGCCCACAGGGTAGGTATGGGGTGCTATTGCCCACAGGGTAGGTATAGGTGATACCGCAACAGAATGGGTATGGGTACTACTGCCACAGGATGGGTTTGGGGATACCGCCCACGGATTGGTATTGGGGATACTCCCAAAGGATGGGTTTGGGGATATCCCATTTAATGGGAGGGGGACTACCGCCCCAGGGTGGGATATATGACACCCGCACAGGATGGGGGATTATTGACACCGCCCAAAAGGATGGGTTGGGGTGACTACCCCCCATGGTTGGGGGATCATGTGACTTCCGCCCCCAGAATGGGTTTGGGGTGACTATGCCCACAAATGGGTATGGGTTACCCGCCCCCAGGATGGGGATGTGTGCTGCCGCCCCAAGGGTGGGTAGGGATGAGACCACCCACATGAGGGTATGGGGTGACTACCGCCCCAAAATGGGTAGGGGGATACCCTCCCCATGCTGGTACAGTGACTACCCCCCTCAGAATAGGTACGGAGGGCATGCCCACAGGGTGGGGACCGGGGTGACTCCGCCCCAGGTATGTATGGGGGACTACTGCCCCAGGTGGGTACATGTGACTACCGCCCAAGGAGGTATCGGGGGACTACTGCCCCAAAGGGGGACAGGTGATACCGCCACAGGGGGGAGGGGTGACTACCCCCCACGGATGGGTTTTATGTGACTATCACCACAGGAGGATATGGGGTGAAAAGTCCAGGGTGGGTATGGGGTGACTACCCCCACAGGATGAGTAGGGGTACTACCACCCACGGGTGGTATGGGTTCGACCTCCCAGAGGGTATGGGGTGGGGTACCACCCCAAAGATGGGTTTGGGGTAACTACCGCCAACAGGATTGGTATGGGGGACTACAACCCCAGATGGGGTGGGGTGACTACCGACCAGGGATGGGGTTTTGGGGGGACTACCGCCCCGGATTGGTATGAGGTACTACAGCTCCACAGATTGGGGTGGGGGGAAAAGCCCCGAGGGGTATGGGGTGACACCGCCCACAGGATGGGTATGGGGGGGACTCCACCAACAGGATGGGTAGGGGTGTACTGCCCACAGGAATGGGAATGGGGGACAAACCCCTCACAGGTGGGTATGGTTTTGACTACCGTCACAGGATGGGTATGTGTACTAACGCCCACAGGGGGGGTATGGGGGTGCTACCGCCCACAGATGGGTATGGGTGACTACCGCCCACAGGATGGGTTGGGGGGACTACCCCTCAGAGAAAGGGGATGGGGGGACTACCGCCCCCAGGGTGGGTTGGGGACTCCACCCACAGGATGGGTAGGGTTGATACCGCCCCAGAGGGTATGGGGTGACTACGCCCCAGGGTGGGAATGGGGGACTACCGCTCAGGAATGGGTATGGGTGCTACCGCCCACGGATGGGTATAGGGGGACTACCACCCAAGGATGGGTATGGGGGGATACCGCCCACAGGATGGTATGGGGTGATACCGCCCACAGGGTGGGATGGGGGTGACTACCGCCAAAAGGGTGGGGTAGGGGTGACACCGCCAACAGGTGGGTACGGTGAAAACTGCCCCCCGGATGGGAAAGGGGTGACTACCGCCCACATGATGGGGAATGGTTGTTTTCCGCTCACAGGGTGGGTATCTGACTACCGCCCCCAGGGGTGGGGATGGGGGGACTACCCCCCCGGATGGGTATGGGTGATACCACCCCGGGGGTATGGGGTGATACCGTTCAGGGATGGGGAAAGGGGTGACTCCCCCCCACAGGATGGGTTAGGGTGACTACCACCCACAGGATGGGTATGGGGGGGCTATGCCCCCAGGAGGGGGATGGGGGGACTACCGCCCACAGGAAGGGGGTGGGTAAAATACCGCCCACAGGAGGGTTGGGGTGACTACCACAAGCAGGATGGGATCATGTGGGCGGGATTGGGTGACTACCGCCCACAGAGGGATGGGGTGACTACGGCTCACAGGGTGGGTTGGGGTACTACGCCCAAGGGATGGGTATGGGGGGGCTACCCCCACAGGGGGGGTATAGGTGATACCACCCACGATGGGTATGATTGACTGCCCCACCAGGGTGGGGAGGGGTGATACCCCCCACAGGGGGGAACAGGGTGATAAGCCCCCAAAGATTTGGGGTGGGGTGATACCGCCCCGAGGGTGGGTAGGGGTGACTCCGCCCACAGGAGGGTATGGGGGATATGCCCCAAAAGGGTGGGTACGCGTATACCGCCCAAGGTGGGATCATGGCTTTCCGCCCCCGGGTGGGGTATGGGGGGACTACTGCCCACAGGAAAGTATGGGCATCTAACGCCCCCATAATGGGTATGGGGGGTTACAGTCCAAAAAGATGGGCATGGGAGATACTGCACCGGATGGTATGAGGTGATCCGCCACGGATGGTATGGGGTGATACCACCCAAGGTGGGTTTATTTGGCTACCGCCCACAGGATGGGTTGGGGTTTACTAGCCCAAAGGATGGGTATCATGTGACTAACCCCCCCACAGAATGGGTAGGGGAGACTACCGCCCACAGGATGGGTGTGGGGTGACTCTGCGCACAGGGTGGGGATGTGGTACTGCCGCCCACAGGTGGGGTTTGGTGACTACCCCACAGATGGGTAGTGGTGACTACTGCCCACAAAATTGGTAGGGGTGCTACCGCCAAAAGGATGGGGACTTTGGGACTACCCCCACAGGGTGGGTATGTGGTGACGCCGCCCCCGGAGGGCAGGGGTGCTACCCCCCACATGAATTATGGGGTGACTCCCCCCACAAGATGGGGATGGGGGATACCACCCAAGGGGGGTATCAAAATGACTACTGCCCCAGGTGGACGAGTGCTACTGCCCACAGGGTGGGTATCGGGTGACTACGCCCCCAGGGTTTGTAAGGGGAATACCCCCACGGAAAAGGGGATCAGTGATACCACCCACAGGGTGGGGTTTGGGGGGGACTACCGCCAACAGGGTGGGAAAGGGGTGACCCCGCCCCAGGTGGGTATGGGGGATACTGCCCAAAGGATAGGTATGGGTACTACCCCCCACAGGATGGTTTTGGGGGAATACACCCACAGGATGGGTATTGGGGGGCTACCACCAAAAGGATGGGTTGGAATACTACTGCCCACAGGATGGGTATGGGGGTTTACTCCACCCCCGGGTGGGTATTATTGACTACCCCCCACAGGATGGTTTGTTGTGCTACCGCCCAAAAGGGTGGGTATTATGTACTACCATCCCCAGAATGGGGAGGGGTGACTACCCCCCACAGGGTTTTGGGTGGGGTGGGCTACGCCACAGGATGGGTATGTTGACTGCCGCCCCCAGGATGGGTAGTTGCTACCCCCACAAGTGGGGTATGTGGGGCTACTGCCCCCAGATTGGTATGGGGTGATCCACCCACAGGGTAGGTAAAAGGGGATACTGACAGAGGATAGGTTTTGGGGGACTACCGCCCACGGTGGTATAGAGTGACAAAGCACACAGGGTAGGGATGGGTGACTTCCCCCCACGAATGGGGAGGGGTGATACTGTCCCCAGGAGGGGATGGGTGACTACCACCCACAGGATGGGTATTATGTACTCCCCCCCAAGGGTGGGTTGTTTGAAAACCGCCCAAAGGTGGGGGATTTGTGACACCGCCCACAGAAAAGGGTATGGGGTACTACCGCCCCAGGATGGGTGTGGGGTGACTATGCGCACAGGAGGGTATGTGGTGACTGCCACCCACAGGTGGGTATTGGGATACCACCCCTGATGGGTAGTGGTGACTCCGCCCCCAAGATTTGGGATGGGGTGACTACCCAAACCCCCGGCTGGGGGACGGGTGCTACCGCCCACGGGAAAGGGATTGGGGATATGCCCACGGGGGGTTCGGGGGCTACCCCCCACAGGATGGGTATGGGGTGACTACCGCACAGGATGGGTAACATGTGACTATACCACCCCCAGGATGGGTAAATGGGTGACTAATGTCACACAGATGGGTATTGGGTGCTATACCGCCCAACAGGAAGGGTATGGGGTGACTACTGCCACAGGATAGGTATGGAGACTACCGCCGAAGATGGATATTTTGGTGAATACCGCCACGAGGATTTGAATAGGTTGACTACCACCCACAGCATCGGTAGGATGTGACTACCGCCCACAGGAATTGGGTATGGGGCGACATACCGCCCATCGGGATGGGAATGGGGTGACTACCGCCCACAGATGGTAACGGTTGACTATACCGCCCACAGGATGGTATGGGTGACTACCCCCCACAGATTGGCATGGGGTGACTACCGCACCGAGGAAGAGTAAGGGTGACTACCGCCCACATGATGGGTATAGGGTGAGCTACCACCCACTAGGAAATGGGTAGGGGTGACACCCGCCACAGGATGGGTATTGGGGTGACAAACCTGCCTACAGGATGGTAAAAGGGTGACTACCGCCAAAGGATGGGAATGGGGTGACTCCGCCCACCAGTAATTGGTATCATGTGGCTACCGCCTCTTATTCCCAACCCCAAAATCCTCCCCCACTGCGTAGCCGCCGGCCGCGCTACCCGGAGACACACCACAGGATGGGTATATGGGGTGACTACCGCCCACAGGAAAGGTATGGAGTGACTACCACCAACTGGATGGGTATGGGGAGACTACCGCCACAGGATTGGTATGAGTGACTACCGCCCACAGATGTGTAATGGGGTGACTACTGCCCACAGATGGGTATGGATTGACTACCGCCCAACAGGAAGGTTTATGGGTGACTATACCGACTCAAAGTATGGATGGAATGACTACTGCCCACAGGAATGGTATGTGGTGACTACCGCCCAGAGGGATAGGTTTATGGGGTGACTACTGCCCACAGATGTTACGGGTGACTACACGCCGACTGTATGGGTATCAGGGTGACTACTGCCCACAGTATGGTATTGGTGACTACGCTTGCTCACCTGATGGATATGGGGTGACTACCGCTCGCAGTATGGGGTGTGGGAGACTTACCGCCCCCAGGATGTGTATGGGTGACACCGCCCACAGGATGTCACCTTTGACTACCGCCCCACAGGATAGGAATGGAAGTGACCTACTGCCCACAGGATAGGTAGGGGGTGACAATACCGCCCACAGAATGGTTTGGGTGACTACTTGTCCACAGGATGGTATGGTGACTAACCGCCCACAGGATGTCGTGGTGACTACCGCCCACTCAGGATAGGTATGGGGTGACTAACTGCCTACAGGAAGGTATAATGACTACCAACCCCAGGATGGGTAATTAGATGACTACCGCCATGGATGGGTATGTAGGTGACTACCAACCCACAGTATGGGTATCATGGGACACTGCCCACGATGGTAAGGGAGACAACCTGCCAACAGGATGGTACATGGTGACAACCGCCCACCAGGATGGGTATGTGGAGACTGGCCGCCACAGGATGGGTATGGGGTGACAACCACCCACATTGATGGTTATGGGGTTGACTACCGCCCACAAGATGGGTATGGGGTGATACCCACCCACAGCGCCATGGTATCAATGAGACTACTGTACTGTACTGCCCACTAGGAAAGTAATCGGGTGACAACTGCCCACAGATGGGTATCGGGAGACTACACAGCCCACAGATATGTATAGGTGACTACCACCCACTAGGATGGGTATCATGTTACTACCACCCACAAGGAGGGTTTGGGGTGACTAACGCCAACAGGATGGTATGGGGTGACACCGCCCACAGGATGGGTATGTGTGTGACTCCTGCCCACAGATAGGTAGGGTGGACTACCGCCCACAGGATGGGTAGGGGGTGAATACCGCCCACAGGATGGGTAGGGTACTACCACCAACAGAAAGGGTATGGAATGACTACTGCCCGCACATGATGGGTATGGGTGAACTACCTACCCACAGGAAGGTTTTATGTGACTACCCGCACCACAGGATGGTTCTGTTTGTGACTACCGCCCAAAGGAAGGGTATTATGTGACCTACCGCCCACAAAAATGGTATGGGGTGACTACCGCCCACAGATGGGTGTGGGTAACTACTGTGCACAGGAAGGGTATGTGGTGACTGCCACCTCAGAGGGGTATGTGGTGACTACCACCACATGATGGGTATGTGTGACTCTGCCGCCCACAAGATTGGTAGGCGGGTGACTACCACCCACAGGCTGGTATACGGGTGACTACCGCCCACAGGATAGGTATTGGGGGACTAACTGCCCCCAGGACCTGTAATCGGTGACTACCACATACAGGATGTTTGGGGTGGGACTACCCGCCTACAGGATGGGAACATGTACTACCACCCACAGATGGGTATGGGGTGACTAATGCACACAGGATGGGTAATTGGGTGACACATACCGCCCACAGGATGGGTATGGGTGACTACGGCCCACTAGGAAAGGTATGGGTGAGTACCGCCCACAGGATAAGTAATTTTGTGAAAATTCCGCCCCACAGGATGGGGAATTGGGTGACTACCCCACCACAGTCAATCGTTATGGAGATATGAGCTACCGCCCACAGGATAGGAATGGTGACTACCGCCCGCTACGGGAGTGGGTATGGGTGACTAACCGCCCACTAGAAGGGTATAACGGTGACTACTACCGCCCACAGGATGGGTATGGGTGACTACCGCCCACAGGATTGGCATGGGGTGCTACCGCACAGAGGATGATATGGGGTAGTAAACCGCCTCAAATGATGGGTATAGGGTGACTAGTACCCACACAGGATGGGTATTGAGGGTCGACCACCGCCCACAGGATGGGTCTGGGGTGACTACCGCCCACAGAAGGAAAAGGGGGTGACCACCTGCCCAAAGGATGGAATGGGGTGAACTACCGCCACAGGATGGAATCATGTGCTACCGCCCACAGGATGGGTATGGGGGTGACTACCGCCCACAGGAAGGTAAGGTGACTACCCAACCAACAGAATGGGTATTGGGTGACTACCCGCCCACAGATGGGATATGAGTGACTACCGCCCACAGGATGTATGGGGTCACAACAGCCCACAGAAAGGGTTATGATTGACACCGCCCACAGGAAGGTTATGGGTGTACTACCACTCAAAGTAATGGGATGAAATGACTATGCCCACAGGATGGTATGAATGGGTGACTACCGCCTCATAGGATAGGTATGGGGTGACTACTGCCCACTAGGATGGTTACGGGTACTACCGCCGAATGGTGGGTATGGGGTGACCTACAGCCTACTATGGTATTGGGTGACTAACGCTCACAGGATGGGTATGGGGTGACCTACCAGCTCCAGGATGGTGTGTGGGAGACTAACCGCCCACAGGATGGGTAAGGGGTGACAACCGCCCACATGATGTGGCACCTTGTGACTACCGCCCACAGGATAGGAATGGAGTGACTACTTGCCCACTAGGATAGGTATGGGGTGACTACTACTACCGGCCCACAGACTGGGTATGGTTGACTACTGATCCACGGATGGGTAATGGGTGACTACCGCCCACAGGATGTGTATTTGGTGAACTACCGCCCACAAGGATAGGTATGAGTACTACTGCCTTTCCCCCACAGGAAGGTATATTGTGACTACCACCCACAGGAGTGGGTATTTATGACTACCGCCCCACTGGATGGGTAAAGTGTGACTACCCCCACAGTATTGGTATCAAGGGACTACTGCCCACAGAATGGGTATGGGGTGACTACCGCCAACAGGATGGGTTACATGTGACTACCGCCCTGTCACCAGACTGGGTAAGTGTGACTGCCGCCCACAGGATGGGTATGGGTGACTACCACCCACATGATGGTTATGGGGTGACTACCGCCCACAAGATGGGTATAGAGGGGTAGACTACCACCCACGAGTGCTGGGTATCATGTTACTACTGCCCACCGGATAGGTATCGGGTGAACAAACTGCCACTGGATGGGTATCGGGGACTACGAGCCCACAGGATTTTTATAGGGTGACTACCACCCACAGGATGGTATCATGTGACTACCACCCACAGATGTGGCATGGGGTGACAACTGTCCAACAGGATGGGTTATGGGGTGACTACCCGCCCCACAGGATGTGTATGGGTGTCTACATGCCCACAGGAAAGGCAGGGTGACTACCGCCCACAGGATGGGTAGGTATGAATACAGCCCCAGGATGGGTATGGGTGACTACCACCAACAGATGGGTATGGATGACTACTTCCCCACAGGATGGTTATGGGGTGACTACCACCCACAGGATGGGTATTATGTGACCTACCGCCACAGGATGGTTTATGTTGTGACCTACCGCCGCAAGGATGGGTATATATTCTACGCCCACAAAATGTGTATGGGGTGACTACCGCCCACAGGATGGTAGTGGGGTAACTACTGTGCCACAGGATGGGTATGTGGTGACTGCCACCCACAGGATGGGTATGGGTGATACCACCCACAGATGGGTATGTGGACCTGCCGCCGCACAAGATTGAATGGGGTGACTACACCCACAGGCGGGTATCGGGTGGAACTACCGCCCACAGGTATGTATTGGGGACTACTGCCCCACCAGGACGGGTATCGGGTGACTACCACATACAGATGGGTATGGGGTGACTAACCGGCCTACAGGATGGGACCATGTGACTACCACCCCCAGGAAGGGAATGGGGTACTAATGCACACAGGATGGGTGTTTGGTGACTTACCGCCCCAGGAAGGGTATGGGGTGACTACTGCCCACAGGATAGGTATGGGTGACTACCGCCACAGGATAAGTATTTAGTGAATACCGCCCACAGGATGGGAATTGGGGTGACTACACCCACAGCATCTGTATGTGTGACACCGCCCACAGGATTGTATTGTGAACTACCGCCCACAGGATGGTATGGTTGACTACCGCCCACAGGATGGGTAACGGTGACTTCCGCCCAAAGGATGGTGTATGGGTGACAAAACCGCCACAGATTGCATGGGGTGACTACCGCACAGAGGATGAGTATGGGGTGATTACCGCCCACAAGATGGATCGGGTGACTACACCCACAGTATGGGTATGGGTGACCACCGCCCACAGGATGGGTAATTGGTTGACTACCGCCCACAGGAATGGAAAAGGGGTTACCTACCGCCCAAAGGATGGGAATGGGGTGACTACCGCCACAGGATTGTATCAATGTGGCTACCGCCCACAGATGGGTAAGGGGTGACTACCGCCCCATGAAAGGTATGGAGTGAATACCACCACAGAATGGGTATGGGGTGACTTAACCGCCCACAGAGAAGGGTATTATTGACTACAGCCCCACAGATGTGTATGGGGTGACTACTGCCCACAGGATGGGTATGGATTGACTACGCCCACCGAAGTTTATTGGTACACATTCTACCACTCAAAGTATGGTATGAATGACAACTGCCCCCACAGGATGGGTATGGGGTGACTACTGCCCACAGGATGGTTACGGGTGACGTACCGCCGACTGGATTGGTTATGGTGACTACTGCCCACAGGAAATGGGTAAATGGGTGACTACCGCTACTGGATGGGTATGGGTGACTACCGCACGCTGGATGGGTGTGGGGAGAACTACCGCCCACAGGATGGGTATGGGTGACTACCGCCCACGTAGATGTGCACCTTGTGACTACCGCCCACTGGATAGGAATGGATGACTACTTACTGCCCACAGATAGGTAAGGGGTGACTACCCCCACAAATGGGTAAGGGGTGACTACTGTCCACAGGATGGTATGGGTGACTACCGCCCACAGGATGGGTAAGTGGTGACATACCGCCCACAGGATATGGTATGGGTGACTACTGCCTACGAAGAGTATAATGGTGACTGACCACCCACAGGTGGGTATTTAGTGACTACCTGCCCACTGGATGGGTAGTGGTGACACCAACCCACAGGATGGGTATCATGGGACAACTGCTCCCCAGAATGGTTAAGGGGTGACTACCGCCAACAGGATGGTACATGGTGACAACCGCACCAGGATGGGTATGTGGGACTTGCCGCCCATAGGATGGGTATGGGTTACTACTATACCTCACTCCACATGATGGGTATGGGGATGCACCGCCCACAAGATGGTATGGGGTACTACCACCCACAAGGCAGGGTATCAAGTGACTACTGCCCACATGATAGAGTATCCGGGTGACTTACTGTCCCCACAGGATGGTATCGGTGACAACTGCCCACAGGATTGTATAGGGTGACATACCACCCACGAGGATGGGTAACATGTGACTACCACCCACTAGGATGGGTTTGGGTGACACCGCCAACAGGATGGTTTTGGGGTGGACTACTGCCCACTAGGATGGGTTATGGGGTTACTACCTGGCCCAGGATAGGTATGGGTGACTAACCGCCCCACAAAGAAGGGTATGGGAGAATACCGCCCACAAGTATGGGTATGGGGTGACTACCGCGCCACAGGATGGGCATTTGTGACTACGCCCCCACGTATGGGTATGGGTGACTACCGCCCATGGGAAGGGTATGGGGTGATTTACCACCCACAGGAAGGGTAGGGGTGACTTACCGGCCCACAGGATGGGTAAGGGTGACCTACTGCTCACAGGAAGGGTAATGTGGTGACTTCCGCCCGAGGATGGGCATGAGGTGACTACCGCCCACAGTCTGGTAAGGGTGATTTCCGCCCACATGATGGGAATAGGTACTAACCCGCCTACACAGGATTTGGGGGGGTATGGGTTGACTACCACCCACAAGGATGGTATGGGATGACTACTGCCCACAAGATGGGTGTGGGGTGACTACCACCCACAGGCTGGGTATCATGTGACTACCGCCTACAGTATAGGTATCGGGTGACTACTGCCCAGAGGATGGGTATCGGGTGACTACCGCCCACTGGATGGGTATGGGGTGACTACCGCCCACAGGATAGGTATCATATAACTACAACCTACAAAATGGGTATGGGGTGACTACCGCCCACCAGATGGGAATGGGGTGACTACCGCCCACAGAATGGGTATGGGGTGACTACTGCCCACAGTATAGGTATGGGTGACTACCGCCCACAGGATGGGTATGGGGTGAATACCGCCCACAGGATGAGCTTAGGGTGACTACCGCCCACAGGATGGGTATCGTGTGACTACCGCCCACAGGATTTGTATCGGGTGACTACCACTTGCAGGATGGGTAATGGGGTACTACCACCACATGAGGTACGGGGTGGCTACGCCCCACCAAGATAGTTGGGTGACTACCACCCCACAGCAGGTATCATGTGACTACCGCCAACAGGATAGGGTATCGGTGACTTCCTGCCCAACAGGATGCGTATCGAGGTTACACTGCCCAACAGGATGGGTATGGGGAACTACCACCGACATGATAGGTATCAATGTGACTACCACCTACAGGAAGGGTATGGTTGACACCGCCCACCAATGGGTATTGTGTGTGACTACCGCCCACAGGAAGGTATGGGGTGGACTACTGCCCACAGTATAGGTATGGTCTGGATACCGCCCACAGAATGGGGTATGGGGTGGAATACCGCCCACGGGATTGCTAAGGGTGACTACCGCCCACAGGATGGGAATGGTGTGACTAACCGCCCACAGGATGGTACGGGTGACTACCACCCACAGGATGGGGTATGGGGTGATTACCCGCCCACAGGATGGGTATGGGGTGACTATCCGCCCACAGGATGGGTATTGGGTTGACTACCGCCCACAGGATGGTATGGGGTGACTACCGCCCACAGGATGGGTATGGGGTGACCACCGCCACAGGATGGTAGGGGTTGACTACCGCCGCACCGGATGGTATGGGGTGACAAATCACCCATCAGGATGGGTATGGGGTGACTACCCCCACGGATGGGTATGGGGTGTCTACCGCCCACAGGATATGGGTATGGGGTGACTACCGCCCACAGGATGGGGTATGGGTGACTACCGCCCACAGGATGGGTAGGGGTGACTATCCCACCCACATAACAG
Source organism: Cherax quadricarinatus (assembly GCF_026875155.1). Lineage (NCBI taxonomy): Eukaryota > Metazoa > Arthropoda > Malacostraca > Decapoda > Parastacidae > Cherax > Cherax quadricarinatus. The sequence goes on from NW_026467315.1 coordinate 12,228, forward strand.
GATGGTATGGGTGTGACTCCCGCCCACAGGATGGGTATGGGGTGACTACCGCCACCCACAGAGGGTATGGGTGACTAGCCACCCACAGGATGGTATGGGGTGACTACCGCCCACAGGATGGGTATGGGGTGACTACCGCCCACAGGATGGGTATGGGGTGACTACCGCCCACAGGATGGGTAATGGGGTGACTACCGCCCAGCAGGATGGGTATGGGAGACTATCACCACAGGATGGGTATGGGGGTGAACTACCGCCATAGGATGGGTATGGGATGACTTACCCGTGCCCACAGGATGGGGTATGGGTGACTACCGCCCACAGGGTTGGGTAAGGGGTGGACTACCGCCAGGATGGGTATGGGGTGACTACCACCCACAGGATGGGTATGGGGTGACTACCGCCCACAGGATGGGTATGGGGTGACTACCGCCCACAGGATGGGTATGGGGTGACTACCAACCCACAAGGATGGGTATGGGTGACACCGCCCACAGGATGGTATGGGGTGAACTACGCCCACAGGATGGGTATGGGGTGACTACCGCCCACAGGATGGGTATGGGGTACATAATAAACATATTAAAATAACTAATCTTAACCTTCTTTATTTTTACTTCTATCCACAGCAGTTGTTTTATATTTTTTGTCTTGTTTAGCAGTTGTTTTATAGTTTTTTGTCTTGTTTAGCAGTTGTTTTATATTTTTTTGTCTTGTTTAGGCTCAGCCTCCCAATAATTCTCCAAAATAAATAAATATATATATTTTTATTATCATTATTATTATTATTATTATTTATTTTATATATATTTAATATTTTAAAATATATATATATATTATTTATTTTATATATTTATAATATATATATATTATTTTATATAGATATGCAAAACAACCACTGTGAAAAATAGAGAAATTCCAAGTGCTTTCGTGACTACTCACATTATCAAGGAACTATTTCATTTAAAATAAAGTCCTTTCTGAAATTTCCTGTTATACGTTTAAAGATATATTTTTTTCATTAATGTTAAAGGGTCCTAAGAAGCAAGATCACCACCCATCTAGAAACCCATCAGTTACAAAACCCCCGGGGCAACAGGGTTTTTAAAAGGGCCCTCCTGTCTGTCTCAACTACTGGATCACTACGACAAGGTCCTAAATGCACTAGAAGACAAAAAGAATGCAGATGTAATATATACAGACTTTGCAAAAGCCTTCGACAAGTGTGACCATGGCGTAATAGCGCACAAAATGCGTGCTAAAGGAAAAACAGGAAAAGTCGTCGATGGATCTAAAATTTTCCCTCACTAACGGGAAACAGAGAGAGCGTAAACAAGTAAATCCGAGCAGTACGGTGAAAAGCTCTGTTCCACAAGGCACTACTAGCTCCCATTTTTGTTCCTCATCCTATATCGACATAGCAAGGATGTCAGCCAAGCCCCGTGTCTTCTTTTCCCGATGACCCCGAATCTGCATGCAGTGTCTTCCATTGCAGACACGCAAGGCTCCAGGGGGGCTTCAACCAATCTTTCAGGGGCTGCGAAAACAATATAAGTTCAACGATAGAAATTTCAATACTCAGATAGGGAAAAATGGGGAAAATTAAATTTTTTATCAGAGTACAAAACAATTCTGGCCACAAAATAGGCAAAAACACCAACGTCAAAGACCTGGGAGTGATTATGTCGGAGGATCTCCCCTTCAAGGACCAAAAACATGTATCAATCGCATCTGCTAAAAAAATGACAGGGGGGAAAGGGGTACCTTCAAAATAGGGGGGCCAAGCCCATGATGAACTCTTCGGTCATTGTTCTATTAGGCTGGAATATTGCTGACTCTAACAGCAACCCTTTTAAGGCAGGTGAAATTGCCCACTAGAAAAAGTCAGAGAACTTTTACGGGGGGCATAAAGGAGAAAAAAAAACCCAATTATGGAGCGCTTGGGTTTCTAAAACCTGATTCCTGGAACGCAGGAGGGAGAGTACAGTTTATACACCTGGAAAAACCAAGGGAAATATACCGAACTTTGGGAACGAAAATCACTACTAGAAAGCAAAAGACTTGGCAGAGATGCACCACCCCCCCAAAGAAAAACAGGGGTGTCACTAGTACGTTAAAAAGGGCCAAAAAATAAGTGTGGGGCCCAGACTGTTTAACGCCTCCCGCCACATAAGGGGGATTTTCCCAAAGACCCCCCGGGAGTCTTCAAACTGGGACTGGAAAGCCCAAAGTCAGTTCCGATCACCGGGCTGTGGTCGTACGTTGGTTTGCGGAGCCAGAGCAACAGCCTGGTTGTCAGGGGTGTCCCCAGGAGGCCTGGTCACAGACCGGGCCGCGGGGGCGTTGACCCCGAAACTCTCTCCAGGTAAACTCCACTGTAATTGTAAAAATTTTAATTTTGCACCAGAAGAATCTTAGAAAACTTACCTAACCTTATTATAACAAGTGCCAATTTATTTTAAGCCTAACCCAACTAAATATATTTTTTTTTTTAAATATTTACAATTAATTTAGTGTACTTAGCAATACGCTAATCAAATTTATTTTTTTCTTTCAGGTTCCAGAATCGATTTGGCGGAATTATTGCATTCATACACCCAATAAATTTCTCACTTTGTCTTATCACTATGGCCAACGATTGACGTTGTATTGAAGCCAAGATCGCAAGTTCTGCAGATCCCGGTGGCCCTGGTGGCTAAAGACCCCTCTTCACACACGGAGGGCCCGGGTTCGATTCCCGGCGGGTGGTGGAAACATTTGGAACACGTTTCCTATAAACCTGTTGTCCTGTTCACATAGCAGCAAATGGTACCTGGGTGTTAGTAGACTGGGATGTGGTCGCATCCTGGGGACAAGAGTAAGGACCCCAATGGAAATAAAGTTAGACAACAGTCCTCGATGACGCACTGACTTTCTTGGGTTATACTGGGTGGCTAACCCTCCGGGGTGTTAAAAATCACGATACGAAATCTTATATTATCTTATCTCTTATTCGGCACGAACACTCTCACACACACTCACTCACACACACACTCATATATATTATATAGTATATTTATATATTATTTTATATTAAATATAATTATATATATATTTATATTATATATATATATATTTATATATATATATATGCAATTTTCATTAGTATGGATATACGATCATTCGGCAGCTCTCCATTTGTTTTTGTACTCAGTCCTTAATGTTTATATTGAATGGCAGTTAATTTATCCAATAACCAGGACTAATGTATAGATTAGATGTGTGATGAAAGCTGAGTTTCCTGGTTTATATTTTTTAATAACGGGATAAATTTACAGTAAATATGTATTATTGACGAGAAAAACCTTAGGACGATTGTTGGTGGCTGGTAGTACAGGTTGCGAGTGGCTGTCAGTAAAGTTTGGTGGCTGGTAGTAAAGTGGTGGCTGGTAGATAAAGTTGGTGGCTGGTAGTAAAGTGGTGGTGGTAGTTAAAGTTGGTGGCTGGTAGTAAAGTTGGTGGCTGGTAGTAAAGTTGGTGGCTGGTAGTAAAGTTGGTGGCTGGTAGTAAAGTTGGTGGCTGGTAGTAAAGTTGGTGGCTGTGGTAGTAAAGTCTGGTGAGCTGGTATAGTAAGTTGTGGCTGGTAGTAAGGTGCAGAGAGTAATGTTGAGATCACTGATTTTATAATTATATATACGCAAGAAGGATGTCACCAGTGCCCTCTACCCTCACCATACTAGGTCCAGCACACACTTACCACTCTCACCCTCACCATACTAGGTCCAGCACGCATTACCAAACATCTCACCTCATCCATTACTTAGGTCCAGCACAACTTACCAAACACTCTCACCCTCACCTTACTAGGTCCAGCACACCACTTACCACTCTCCCCTCACCATACTGGTCAAGCACCAACTTACCAAACACTCTCTACCCAAACATACTAGGTCCAGCACACACTTAACCAACACACTCTCACCCTCACCATACTAGGTCACAGCACACACTTACCACTCTCACCCTCACATACTAGGTCACAGCAACACTTACCAACACTCTCACCATCACCATACTAGGTTCCCAGCACACACCTTACCACTCTCAACCCTACCATATAGGTCACACACCACTTACCAAACACATCTTCACTCACCATACTAGGTCCAGCACAACTTACCAAAACACTCTACCCTCACCATATAGTCCAGCACACACTTACCCAACACTCTACCCTTCCACCATACTAGTGTTCCAGCACACACTTACCATACTACTCTCACCCTTCACATACTAGGTGCAGCACACACTTACCAAACACTCTCACCCTCACCATACTAGGTCCAGCACACACTTACCAAACACTCTACCCTCACCATACTAGGTCCAGCACACACTTACCAAACACTCTCACCCCTCACACGACTAGGTCCAGCACACATTACCATTCTCACCATCACCATACTAGGTCCAGCACACACTTACCAAACACTCTCACCCATCACCATACTAGGTCCAGCACACACTTACCAAACACTCTCACCATCACCATACTAGGTCCAGCACACACCCTTACCACTTCACACTCACCATACTAGGTCCAGCACACACTTACCAAAAACACTCTCCACACTCACACCTACGAGGTTCAGCACACACTTACCAAACTCTCTCACCATCACCATACTAGGTCAGACACTTCCACTCTCACCTCACCATACTAGGTCCTGCACACACTTACCAAACACTACTCACCATCACCATACTAGGTCCTAAGCACACACTTACCAAAACTCTCACCCTCACCAAACTAGGTTCCCAGACACACTTACCAACACTCTCACCCCTCCCATACTAGGTCCAGCACACACTTACCAAACACTCTCACCCTCAACCAGTACTATGTCAGCACACACTTACAAAAATTCACCATCACCATACTATGTCCAGCACCACACTTACAAAACACCTCTCACCTTCACCATACTAGGTCCAGCACACACTTACCAAACCTGTCTCACCATCACCATACTAGGTCCCAGTCAACACTTACACTCTTCACCCTCACCTTTACTAGGTCCAGCACACTACTAACCAAACACTTCTCACCATCACCATATCTAGGTCCAGCACACACTTACCCAAACACTCTCTCCATCCCATACTATGGTCCAGCAAACACTTAACAAACATTACACCATCACCATACTAGGTCCAGCACACACTAGCATAATCCACTTCTCACCATCACCATACTAGGGTCCAGCACACACTTACACTCCCAACCTCACCATACTAGTCAGCACTCACTTACCAAACACTCTCACCATCACCATACTAGGTCCAGCACACACTTACCACTCTCACCCTCACCATACTAGGTCCAGCACACACTTACCAAACACTCTCACCCTTTACCATACTAGGTCCAGCCAACTCACTTACCTCAAAAACACTCTCACCATCACAATACTAGGTCCAGCCACATCATTACACTCGATCACCCTCACCCATACTAGGTCCAGCACCCACTTACCAAACACTCTACCCTCACCATACTAGGTCCAGCACACACTTACCAAACACTCTCACCCTCACCATACTAGGTCCAGCACACACTTACCAAACACTCTCACCCTCACCATACTAGGTCCAGCACACACTTACCAAACACTCTCACCCCTCACCATACTATGTCCAGCACACACTACGAACACTCTCACCTCACCCATATAGGTCCTGCACACACTTACCAAACACTCTCACCCTCACCATACTAGGTCCAGCACACACTTACCACTCTCACCCTCACCATACTAGGTCCAGCACACACTTACCAAACACTCTCACCATCACCATACTAGGTCCAGCACACACTTACCAAACACTCTCACCCTCACCATACTAGGTCCAGCACACACTTACCAAACACTCTCACCCTCACCATACTAGGTCCAGCACACACTTACCAAACACTTCACGCCATACCATACTAGAGTCCAGCACCACACTTACCACTCTCACCAATCACAATACTAAGGTCCAGCACACACTTACCAAACACTCTCACCATCACCATACTAGGTCCAGCACACACTTACCAAACACTCTCACCCTCACCATACTAGGTCCAGCACACACTTACCAAACACTCTCACCCTCACCATACTAGGTCCAGCAACACTTAACCAAACCCCTCTCCCATCACCCATACTAGGTCCAGCCACACACTTCCAAACACTCTACCATCACCATACTAGGTCCTAGCACACACTTACCAAAACACTCTCACCATCAAACGCATACTAGGTCAGCACACACTTACCAAACACTCTCACCATCACCATATAGGTTACGCACACACTTACCACTCTCACCCTCACCATACTAGGTCCAGCACACACTTACCAAACACTCTCACCCTCACCATACTAGGTCCAGCACACACTTACCAAACACTCTCACCCTCACCATACTAGGTCCAGCACACACTTACCAAACACTCTACCCTCACCATACTAGGTCCAGCACACACTTACCAAACACTCTCACCCTCACCATACTAGGTCCAGCACACACTTACCAAACACTCTACCCTCACCATACTAGGTCCAGCACACACTTACCAAACACTTACCGCACCATACTAGAGTCAAGCCACACTTACCCAAAACACTCTATCACCTCACATACTAGGTCCCGCACACACTTACCAAACAATCTCACCATTACCATACTAGGGTCCAGCACACTCTTACCAAAACACTTCACCCTCCACCATACTAGGTCCAGCTCACACTTACCCACTCTCACCCTCACCATACTAGGTCCAGGCCACACATTACCAAAACACTCTCACCTCACCATACTAGGTCCAGCACACACTTACCAAAAACACTCTCACCCTCACCTACAAGGTCCAGCACACGACTTACCACTCTCACCTCACCATACTAGGTCCAGCACACACTTACCACTCTCACCCTCACCATACTAGGTCCAGCACACACTTACCAAACACTCTCACCCTCACCATACTAGGTCCAGCACACACTTACCAAACACTCTCACCCTCACCATACTAGGTCCAGCACACACTTACCAAACACTCTCACCCTCACCATACTAGGTCCAGCACACACTTACAAACCTCTCACCCTCACCATTACTAGGTCCAGCACCCATTACCACTCTCACCCTCATCCATTTTACTAGGTCCAGCACCACACTTACAAACACTCTCACTCTCACCATACTAGGTCCAGCACACACTTACCAAACACTCTCACCCTCACCATACTAGGTCCAGCACACACTTACCAAACACTCTCACCTCACCATACTAGGTCCAGCACACACTTACAAATACTCTAACCCTCACCATACTAGGTTCCAGCACAACACTTACCAAACACTCTCACCTCACCATACTAGGTCCAGCACACAGCTTTTAACCAAACACTTCACCCTTCACATACTAGGTCCAGCACACACTTACCAAACACTCTACACCCTCACCATACTAGGTCCAGACACACACTTTCAAACACTCTCACCCTCTCATACAAGTCCAGCACACACTTACCCAACACTTATCACCCTCACCCATACAGGTCCAGCACACCACTACCACTCTCACCCTTACCATTCTAGGACCAGCACCCACTTACCAAACACTCTCACACTCTCCATACTAGGTCCAGCACACACGTACCACTCTACCCTCACATACTAGGTCAGCACCACTTACCAAACACTCTCACCCTCACCATACTAGGTCCAGCACACACTTACCAAACACTCTCACCCTCACCATACTAGGTCCAGCACACACTTACCAAACACTCTCACCATCACCATTACTAGGTCCACGATCACACTTACCACTCTCCACCCTCACCATACTAGGTCCAGCACACACCCTTACAAACACTCTCACCTCCCATACTAGGTCCAGCACACAACTTACAAACACTCTCACCATCACCATACTAGGTCCAGCACACACTTACCAAACACTCTACCCTCACCATACTAGGTCCAGCACACACTTACCAAACACTCTCACCCTCACTACTAGGTCCCAGCACACACTACCAAACATCTCACCATACCATACTAGGTCCAGCACACACTTACCAAACACTTCTCACATCACCATACTAGGTCAGCACAACTTCCAAACACTCTCACCCTCAACCATACTAGTCCAGCACACACTTACCACTCTCACCTCACTCACATACTAGGTCCAGCACACACTTACCAATCACTCTCACCCTCTACCATACGAGGTCCAGCACACACCTACCAAACACTCTCACCTCCCATACTAGTCCAGCACACACTTGACCAAACACTCTCCCCTCACCATACTAGTGTCCAGCACACACTTACCAAACGCACTTCACCCTCACATACTAGTCAGCACACACTTACCACTCTCACCCTCACCATTACTAGGATCCAGCAGGACACTTACCAAACACTAATCACCCTCACATACTAGGTCCATGCACACTCACTTACCACTCTCATCCCTACCATACTAGGTCCAGCACACACTTACCAAACACCGCACCCTCACCATAATAGGTCCAAGCACACACTTCACTCTCACCCTCACCATACTAGGTCCAGCACACACTTACCACTCTCACCCTCACCATACTAGGTCCAGCACACACTTACCACTCTCACCCTCACCATACTAGGTCCAGCACACACTTACCAAACACTCTCACCCTCACCATACTAGGTCCAGCACACACTTACCAAACACTCTCACCCTCACCATACTAGGTCCAGGCACACTCTTAACAAACACTCTCACCCTCCCATACTAGGTTATATCAACACTTACCAAACACTCTCACCCTCACCATACTAGGTCCAGCACACACTTACCAAACACTCTCACCCTCACCATACTAGGTCCAGCACACACTTACCACTCTCACCCTCACCATACTAGGTCCAGCACACACTTACCAAACACTCTCACCCTCACCATACTAGGTCCAGCACACACTTACCAAACACTCTCACCCTCACCATACTAGGTCCAGGCACAACACTTACCACTCTCACCTCACCATACTAGGTCAGCACACATTACCATCTCACCTCCACCCATACTAGGTCCAGCACACACTTACCAAACACTCTCACCCTCACCATACTAGGTCCAGCACACACTTACCAAACACTCTCACCATCACCATACTAGGTCCAGCACACACTTACCAAACACTCTCACCCTCACCATACTAGGTCCAGCACACACTTACCAAACACTCTCACCCTCACCATACTAGGTCCAGCACACACTTACCACTCTCACCCTCACCATACTAGGTCCAGCACACACTTACCAAACACTCTCACCCTCACCATACTAGGTCCAGCACACACTTACCAAACACTCTCACCCTCACCATTCTAGGTCCAAGCACACAGACTACCAACACTCTCTCCCTCACCTTACTAGGTCCAGCACACAATTACCAAACCTACATCTCACCTTCATCCTTACTAGTTCCAGCACACACCTTACCACTCTCACCCTCACACATACTAGGGTCCAGCACACACTTACCAAAACACTTCTCACCCTCACCATACTGGGTCCGCACACACTACCAAAACACTCTCACCTCACCATACTAGGTCCGCACCACACTTACAATACACTCTCACCCTCACCATACTAGGTCCAGCACACACTTACCAAACACTCTCACCCTCACCATACTAGGTCCAGCACACACTTACCAAACACTCTCACCCTCACCAACTAGGTCAGCACACACTTACCAAAACCACTCTCACCTCACCATACTAGGTTCCAGCACACACTTCGCCAAACACTCTACCATCACCGTACTAGGTCCAGCACACAATTACCACTCTCACCCTCACCATACTAGGTCCAGCACACACTTACCACTCTCACCCTCACCATACTAGGTCCAGCACACACTTACCAAACACTCTCACCCTCACCATACTAGGTCCAGCACACACTTACCAAACACTCTACCCTCACCATACTAGGTCCAGCACACCATTTAACCACAACTATCATCCCTCACCATACGAGGTCCAGCACACAACGTACCAAAAAACACTCTCACCCTCACCATACTAGGTACAGCACACACTACCAAACACTCTCTCCATCTCCCATCTATGAACAGCTCACACTTACCACTTCTCAACCTCACCATTACTAGGTCCTGCACACACTTACCAAAAACACTCTCACCCTCACCATACTAGGTCAGCACGCACATTACCAAACACTCTCCCCTCTCATACTAGGCTGCAGCACCACACTTACCAAACACTCCTCCCCCTCCCCCACACCTCACCATCTAGGTCCAGCACACACTTACCAAACCACTTCTCACCTTCACCATATAGGTCCAGCCACACTTACCAAACACTTCACCATCACCATACTAGGTCCAGCACACACTACCAAACACTCTCACCATCACCATACTAGGTCCTGGCACAATAATGTCTCTCCAATTTCTCACGCTCACGCCATAGTAGGTCCAGCGTCAACACTTACAGAAGATACAGACTTCTCACCATCACCAGATACTAGGTCCCATGCAGACCACACCTTGTACCACTCTCTCCACCAGTCTAACACTAGATCTAGGTCACAGGCACACACTTACCAAAGAGCATCTTTCTGCATGGTCCCGCTTACGCATACTTAGGTCCAGCACCACACTTACAAACACTCTCACCAATCCACCATACTAGGTTCCAGCACACAATAACACTCTCACCATCACCATACTAGGTCCAGCACACACTTACCAAACACTCTCAACCCTCACCATATAGGTCAGCACACATTACCAAAACACATAACTCACCCTCACCATTACTAGGTCCAGCACACACTTACCAAATCCACTCTCACCCTACCATTACTAGGTCCAGCACACACTTAACCAAACACTCTCAACCCTCACCATACTAGCTCCAGCACCCACTTTACGAAACACTCTCACTCTCACCATACTAGGTCAGCACACCCTTACCAAACACTCTTCACCCTCACCATACTAGGGTCCAGCACCACTTACCAGCTCTCACCTCACCTTACTAGGTCAGCACACACTTACCAAACACTCTCACCATAACCATACTAGGTCCAGCACACACTTATCCAACACTCTCTACCCTCACCATACTATGTCCAGCAACACTTACCAACACTCATCCACCTAATCATACTAGGTCCAGCACACACTTCCAAACACTCTCCATCACATACTAGGTCCTAGCCAACACACTTACCACTTCTCACCCTCACCATACAGGGTCCAGCAACACTTACCAAACATCTCTCTCATCCATCCACCATACTAGGTCCAAGCACACACTTACAAACACTCTCACCTCAATACTAGGTCCGCACACACTTACCACTCTCACCCTCACCATACTTAGTCCAGCACACACTTACCAAACACTCTCACCCTCACCATACTAGGTCCAGCACACACTTACCAAACACTCTCACCATCACCATACTAGGTCCAGCACACACTTACCAAACACTCTCACCATCACCATACTAGGTCCAGCACACACTTACCAAACACTCTCACCATCACCATACTAGGTCCAGCACACACTTACCAAAACATTCACCATCACCTAATAGGTCCAGCACACACTTACCAACACTCTCACCATCACCTACTAGGTCAGCACACACTTACCCCTCTCTCACCCTCAACAATACTAGGTCCAGCACACACTTACCTAACACTCTCACCATCACATACTAGGTCCAGCACAATTACCAAACACTACTCACCTCACCATACTAGGTACCCCAGCACACACTTACCAAACCAATCTCACCCTCACCATACTAGGTCGACACACTTACAAACACTCTCACCTCACCATACTAGGCTACTGCACACACTTACCATAAACTCTTCACCATCACCATACTATGTCCAGCACACCACCTTACCAAACCACTCTCACCCTACCATTACTAGGTCCAGCACACACTTGTACCAAACACTCGTCACTCCATCACCACTTACTAGGTCCAGCACCTCTTAAACTCTCTCACCCTCACATTACTAGGTCCAGCACACACTTACAAACACTCTCCCATAACCATACTAGGTCCAGCACCACACTTACCTCAAACACTTCACCATCCCATACTAGGTCCAGCACACACTTACCAAACACTCTCACCCTCACCATACTAGGTCCAGCACACACTTACCAAACACTCTCACCATCACCATACTAGGTCCAGCACACACTTACCACTCTCACCCTCACCATACTAGGTCCAGCACACACTTACCAAACACTCTCACCATCACCATACTAGGTCCAGCACACACTTACCACTCTCACCATCACCATTACTAGGTCCGCACACACTTACCAAACACTCTCCACCCTTACCATACTAGGTCAGCACACACTTTACCAAACACTCTCACCATCACCATACTTGAGTCCCAGCACACACTTACCACTCTCACCCTCACCATTACCTCGGTCCAGCCACACATTACCAAACACTCTCACCCTCACCATACTAGGTCCAGCACACACTTACCAAACACTCTCACCTCACCATACTAGGTCCAGCACACACTTACCAAACACTCTCACCCTTACCATACTAGGTTCCAGCCACCACACTTACCAAACACTCTCACCCTCACCATACTAGTCCAGCACACTATCTTACGAAACACTCTCACCCCTCACCATACTAGGTCCAGCACACACTTAACCAAACACTCTCACCTACCATACTAGTCAGCACACACTTACCACTCTCACCCTACCATACTAGGTCCAGCACACACTTACCAAACACTCTCACATCACCATACTAGGTCCAGACACATTCCAAACCTCTCACCCTCACCTACATGGTCCAGCACAACTTAAACACCAAAAACACTCTCACCCTTCACATTCTAGGTCCTGCACACACTTACCAACCACTCACACCATCACCATACTAGGTCCAGCACACACTACCACTCTCACCCTCACCATACTTGGTCCAGCCAACACACTTACCAAACACGCTCACCTATCACCATACTAGGTCCAGCACACACATACCAAACACTCTCACCCTCACCATACTAGGTCGCCAGCATTTACCAGCTCTCACCCTCTACCATACTAGAGTCAGCACACACTTACCAAACACTCTCACCATCACCATACTAGGTCCAGCACACACTTACCAAACACTCTCACCATCACCATACTAGGTCCAGCACAACTTACCAAACATCTCCCATCCAACCATACTAGGTCCAGCACTCACTCTTCAAACACTCTCCCACCTCACCATACTAGGTCCGCAACACACTTACCACCTCTCATCCCTCACCATACTAGGTCAGCTACACTTACCAAACACTCTCACCCTCACCATACTAGGTCCAGCACACACTTACCAAACACTCTCACCCTCACCATACTAGGTCCAGCACACACATACCAAACCCCACTCTTACCCTCACCATACTACGGTCAGCACACACTTACCAAAACACTCTCACCTCACCATACTAGGTCCAGCACACACATACCAAACACTCTACCCTCACCATAATGGTCCAGCACACCCTTACCAAACTACTATACCTCACTACTAGTGTCCAGCACACACTTACCAAACACCTCACCCTCACCATACTAGTCCAGCACACACTTACCAAACACTCTCCACCCTTACAATACTAGGTCCAGCACACACTTAACCAAACCAATCTCACCCTCCACCATACTAGTCAGCACACTCTTACCAATCTCACCCTCACCATACTAGGTCCAGCACACACTTTACAAACCACTCTCACCCTCACCTACTAGGTCCAGCACACACTTACCAAACACTCTCAACCCTCACCATACAATGTCCAGCCACACACTTACCACTCTCACTCCTCCCACCATAAATAGTCCAGCTCAACTTACCACTCCTTTTTCCAATACCCTCACCTCATTACTAGAGTCCAGCACACCAATTACCAAACCACTCTCACCCTCACCATACTAGGTCCAGCACACACTTACCAAACCTCCCCCTCACCATACTAGTTCCAGCACACACTTTACCAAACCTCTCCTCCCCATCACCATACTAGGGCCACAACACACTTACCAAACACTCTCACCCGCACCATACTAGGTCCACAGCCACACATTACCAAACACTCTCACCCTCTCACATACTAGGTCCAGCACACACTTACCACTCTCACCCTCACCATACTAGGTCCAGCACACACTTACCAAACACTCTCACCCTCACCATACTAGGTCCAGCACACACTTACCAAACCCTCTCCCCCCTCACCATACTAGTCCAGCACACACTTACCAAACACTCTCACCCTCACCATACTAGGTCCAGCACACACTTACCACTCTCACCATCACCATACTAGGTCCAGCACACACTTACCACTCTCACCATCACCATACTAGGTCCAGCACACACTTACCAAACACTCTCACCCTCACCATACTAGGTCCAGCACACACTTACCAAACACTCTACCCTCACCATACTAGGTCCAGCACACACTTACCAAACACTCTCACCTCACCATACTAGGTCCAGCACACACTTACCAAACACTCTCACCCTCACCATACTAGGTCCAGCACACACTTACCAAACACTCTCACCCTCACCATACTAGGTCCAGCACTCACTTACCGCAGCTGACTCTACTCATGCGCGTCACCAACTCTAGTCGCAGCACACACTACCACCTCACCCTACCATACTAGGTCCCCAGCACACACTTACCACTGGTCTCACCACACTAACCAAACACTCTCACCATCACCCAAACAGGTCCAGCACACACTTATACCAAACCTCTCACCAACACCATACAAGTCCAGCGTCACACATACACAAACACTCTCACCATCACCATACTAGTCCAGCACACACTTACCAATACACCTCCCCATCACCATTCCTAGTCCAGCACACACTTACCAAACACTCTCACCATCACCATACTAGGTCCAGCACACACTTACCAAACACTCTCACCCTCACCATACTAGGTCCAGCACACACTTACCAAACACTCTCACCATCACCATACTAGGTCCAGCACACACTTACCAAACACTCTCACCTCACTCATACCTAGTCCCGCACACACTTACCAAACACTCTCACCCTCACCATACTAGGTCCAGCACACACTTACCACTCTCACCCTCACCATACTAGGTCCAGCACACACTTACCAAACACTCTCACCACACATTCATCACACACTCTCATCACATAAAAATCAGGTGCGTCACTATCAGTAATCTGCCATTGCCCTGCTGACACTGCCGTTCATACATATAATTCTACAAGTGCATCATCCTGGCAACATTATCCTCATTAACTTCACTGTGGTGTGAGTCTCTGTAATTAGTTGCCTCGCCTGACAGTGTGAGTTGGCAATGTCATGTTTTTGTTGGTGGAAGAATGGTGGAGCATAAACGAGGCTTGTGTTGGAGTGAGTGAAAGAGCAAAGACAAGTATTAGATGGGGGAGAGTAACGGAGTGTAGATGAGGGTTGTGTGAGTGAACGCTCAGACACGTATTGAGTGTTGGAGGGAGAGTAACGGAGTGTAGATGAGGGTTGTGTTGGAGTGAACGAGCAAAGACGAGGACTGTGTTGGAGGGAGAGTAACGGAGTGTAGATGAGGGTTGTGTTGGAGTGAACGAGCAAAGACGAGGACTGTGTTAGGGGGAGAGTGCTGGATCTCAGACAAGGGTTGTGTTGGAGGAGAGTGACGGAGTATAAATGGTGTTTTTGTTGAAGAGAATGATGAGCCAGTGACGCTACTTTGGATATTAATATTATTAATGATTCGCCGGAATTCTTCGGCCCGAGCCTTTCCAAATCCAAGTGGGTGTGGCCCGGCCTTGGCTCCCTCTATAGGAGTATCTGAGACCTAGTCTCCATGGAGGATGCACAAGTACCTCCTCATCTTTGGGACCAACTGTCCCCAGGCCTAGCCACAAGCTAGGCCACTCGTCTGGCATCCCCGGCCCCAAGGGGGCTAAAGGAAGACAGTCTAGATTAGCTACAAGCTCTGCTCAGGGCACACTACCCTACCCCTAGAAGGGCTGGGCATGGTGTCGATCCGCGACTTTTGGTGTAAAAAGAGTTATGGAACCTAAGATGATAGAACCTGAAGTGATGGACCTAAAGAGTTATGGAACCTAAGATGATAGAACCTGAAGTGATGGACCTAAAGAGTTATGGAACCTAAGATGAAAGAACCTGAAAGTGATGGACCAAAGAGTTAAAGAACCTAAGATGAATATAAACCTGAATGATGACCTAAAGAGTTAATGAACCGTAAGAAGATAGAACCTGAAGTGATGGACCTAAAGAGTTATGGAACCTAAGATGATAGAACCTGAAGTGATGGACCTAAAGAGTTATGGACCTAAAAGATGAAAGAACCTGAAGTGATGGACCAAAAGAGATATGGAACCTAAGATGAAAGAACCTGAGTGAGTAGACCTAAAGATATGTTAACTAAGATGATAGAACCTGAAGTGAGGACCAAAAGAGTATTATGGAACCTAAGATGATAGAACTGAAGTGATTTACCTAAAGAGTTTATGGAACCTAAAATGATAAACCTGAAGTGATGGCCTAAAGAGTTATGGAACTAGATGATAGAACCTGAAGTGATGGACGCTAAAGAGTTGAAATCAGGATGAAGTTTAATGACTTTCTAGAAGATCTGCCAGGAAAATCTGTCACACACGCAAACCACGTATCTCTTACCCACTCACCATCTTTTTCCCACTCTCCCTCGCAAAGCACTCTCCTCTTTCTGACCCTCAGAATTACCTACATTTCTTCTTTCCATCTTCCCACCTTCCTATTTCGTGACCCACGAACTCTTTCCCTCCCTCTTTCCAACCGACACTGCCAAAACACTCAACAAAAATCCTAATTCCATGACCTTCAAGAAGCAATTCAATTTCAATTCAAAGGTTTATTCTCGTATAAGTAATACTAATGCTGAGTTTACAGAAATTTGGTTATTGTTTGGTTACATGTAGTCAAATTGTGATTACATAGTGTACCACTAAACACACCGCATGGCTAGGCATTACAGAGAGTACACAAAACACTATCATTGGCTATGCAATTTTCGGGCATACATAGTTTTTTATTCATAATTGTAAAATTTTACATAATTATGAGGTTAAGTTAGTCTTATGGCTAAGTGACTAAATCCTAGTTTATGATTTATGTTCAATGAGAATGCATTTTTTTGGCGACAGTATAAGGTTCAGTATTGAGTATCATAGGTGTCATTATTTTCAAAGACTGAGATTAATATTTCTGTTTATGGTTCAATGAGTGAGCGAGTGTAAGTGGTGTAACCACCAGGTGGTATTCGTGTAGTTAGTTGACGGGGTGTATAGGGAGATACGATGTTTTCTAATTGTAGTTTTTGAGGGTGATGAAAGTGTCTGCAGTTTCTAGAGTTCTCAGGTAGGGTATTCCAGAATTTAGGGCCTTGACATACATTGAATTTTTGTAAAGGTATAGTCGGACACGGGGAATGTCGTAGGAGATGTTTGTGCTGGTATTATCCTGTGGTTCTGTCCACCATCCACAAAAAGGTCATTTTGAGGTCAGTTGTATTAGAGTTAAAGCCCTGTAGAAATAGATTGCACATTAGTAAGTGTGGAGTACTGAACTGGGAGTAAGTTTAGATCTTGAAGAGGTGGGGGGGTGTGCTGCCAGGGAGGGATATAGTGTTATTCTTACTGCAGCATATTGTTGTTCATTATTGGCTTTAAGGTGTGTGCTGCAGTTTGATCCCCAAGCACAATTAGCATAGGGGTGAGGCATGGATACATAAGTGTGTGTATAGTTGTGAGAAGGAGCATTTTTTGCGGCACGTAGTCTCGTAATCTTGGAGAGGATCCCAACCGTTTGGATACTTTTTTGCTATATGCAGGAAAGGGTGCAGTAATTCAGCTGTTGTCAAGGTATAAGCCTAGGAATTTATCCCCAATATTTCTTGAAATTAGAAGATGTTTGTCAAACTTAATGTTAATTTGTACAACTCCTGTTCTGCTACCAAACATAATATAGTAAGTTTTGTCAGTGTTAAGCGTAAGTTTATTGGCTGTCAATCCAAGTCGATATTATAATCAGCCCTCATTCACAATTGTGTGAGGGTGGCAAGAATAGGGTTAGAGATTACATAAGACGTGTCATCAGCAAAGAGAAAAGGTTTCAGGGAGTTGGGAGATATCTTTTGAAGGTTCATTGATTATATGATGAAGAGCAAGGGACCAAGGACAATTCCCTGCGGGAACTCCAAGTATCAAGTGGCCCGAGTATGTGATGCTGTGTCTTTAATGTGACGTACGTGAAACCTATAGTAATGAAAGATTTGAAATAAGCAAGCGCATGGCCTCTTATACCGTAGTGGTCAAGGTTTGTGGAGTAAGGATTTGGTGGTTTACAGTGTCAAAAGCTTTTTCTTAGGTCAATAAAAAATCCAAGTGGATATTCCTTATTTTCCAAGGCGTGTAAAGCAGATCTACTTTTTAATGATTGCATCATATAGTGCCTATTATTTTCCTGAATCCAACTGGCAGGGGTTAGTAGTTTTGAGCTGTTATAAATAATACAGACTCTTGTACACGAGTTTCTCCAAGAAATTGGATAGCTAATGGTAGTTAGATATTGGCCTATAGTATGTTAAGTCTGTAAGGGTCACCACCATTATGTATTGTGTTTAAAACCCATGCCATCTTTGGTAGTTACGGGAAGGTGCAAGTCTCTATTGACTAGTTAAAAAAGAAGTAATGACCTATCATGCAAAGGACCTGTGCCGCTCGCCTTGTACATTATTGGTGGGCCATGAGACAGATCCCCCGAGTTATATTTTAAGTGACTTTATGATCCCAATGACTTCCGTGGGCTCAGCTTTGTAGCAGGATATAAGAATTAGGGAAATTAGCCATCTAGTTATTCCCCGGCATGGAGCATTGGCATGTGGGATTTTACTGGCGAATCGATCCTATGTTTGAGAAGAAGTCGTTTATCTGTTAGCTGTGACAGGGATGTAGTGTGTTTCATTTAGTGTTAGTTAGGCAATATTCTTGGTTTTTCCTCAGTTTGTGGTCCCTAAGAATCTGAAGAGTGGTTTTCCAGGTCTTTTTTAAATCTCCTCTAAGTTCTGTGAATCTACTGTGAGTAAGTATAGATGTTTGGCCTTTTTTTATTACTTGGTGAGAGCTGATGAATAGTGTTTTAGAGTATCTTTTGTTGAATTGGTGTTTCTTTCTATGATTTCAGAATGGTGCGGTTAGCCATGGGCACCAATCCGTTTGTGTTGTGATCTGTTTTGTTTTTATAGGACAATGTTTGTTGTATAGTCTAATTATTGAGTTAATAAGATGTCTGTCCAGTCATCAAAAACCATTGGCCGATGGAGAATTCGTGTAGTCAATCAACAGTCCTAAGTCAGCTGTGAACTTCTTCCTGAGGCCTCGTCATGGAGTCTAAATAGACTATTGTTGTATTCAGTGGTGTTTTACTAATGTTTGTCAGGAGGAAGGTAGGGTAGTGACTGTAGTGTGCATCTGTGATTATCCCTGATTTTAAGGTGGGCTAATTATAAAGGTCCATATGAGGTGTATTTATGGTTGCAACTTGTCCCAGTGAGCCTGGTTGTTTAGTTATTGATGGTATGAGAAGTGTGTTGTCATATTTTTGATGAAATCAATATCAGGCTGATCAAACTAGTAAGCCAAGGTTTGATGATGAAGTCTCCATCTAAGAGAATGTGGAGCATATTCATTTTGTCCTGTTTGTTAAGTGACTTTAATTTTCTCACTGAAATTTGGGATTTTTTGGTTAGTTCTCCGTAAATGCACCGATTGTTATAGGCGTCTTAAGTTTTTTACAGAAAAATAGCAAAATGTATTCCCCATATTCATCACTAAAGCAAGTGGTGCTAATACCAGAAAATTTGGGTTTGAGTAATAGATTGCAAAAAATTTTAAAACCACCCCCAACTTGGGGGAAAAGACGATCCCGCTACAATATGTTAAGTCACTCGCTCTTCTCTCTCTATCTCTCTCTTTCACACAAAAACTTCCTGAGCACATACTTTTTCACCACATATTCTCGGCACTACGCCATAACTCCACACCACCTTTCTACCACACGCCCCCACACCCCACAGACACATGATAGCTACGACGTCCACATCATAATTCTCAGCAAATGAAGACAAACTTCACTAACTCTGCCAACTTTTCGCATTCATACCCCAAACACGAAGAGACATTTTCGAAATCAATCACACAATCAGAATTTTCTATAAAACTAATACTTTCACTTAGTCGCTTCCTCTTCCCCATCTCCAATCACACACTTTTTTTGTCTATATCTTACCATCCCTCCTTTCCCTTTTTCTCCCCTATCTCAACCCTCTCCACATTCCTCTTTCATCACTCTCTCTGTCTCTCCTCATCTTCACTCTCCCCCCCTTTTTTTGTGTGACTCCCCTAGTTTCCCCTAACTGTGGATGCGAGGGACCAGTCAAAGCTCCCGGCCTGCCGTGCCCCACTATCTTCATTGCCGCTACTAGTGTGTGTGTGTGTGTGTTGTGACGTCAGCATGAAAGTGTCCTCGTCCGCCTTCCTGCTGACGTCATCTCTCTGAGAAACTCAATCTTCAACCTCAACGAATAGTTTTGTTGTCACTTCAGCTAGATAATGAAAGAAAGCATTATCACTCGGCTTAATGATCTGTAACAACCTAACTATCATCTTACATGTGTTCCAGCATTAATGATTCTGTAAGAACCTAACTATCATCTACAGGTGTTCAGCTTAATGACTGTAACAACCTAACTATCATCTTACAGGGTTCCACTTAAAGATCTGTAACAACCAACTATCATCAATACAGGTGGTTTTCAGATTAATGATCTGTAACAACCTAACTATCATCTTACAGTTTCCAAGTTAATGATCTGTAACAACCTACCTAATCATCTGACAGTGTTCCAGCTTAATGATCTGTTAACAAACCTAACTATCATCTTGCAGGTGTTTCCAATTAATGAACTGTACCAACCTACTATCATCTTACAGGTTGTTTTCCACTTAATGATCTGTAACAACCATAACTATTCATCTTACAGGTTGTTCCAGCTTAATGATCTGTAACAACCTAACTCTCATCTTACAGGTGTTCCTCTTAATATCTGTTAACAACCTAACTATCATCTTGCAGGTGTTCCAGATTAATGATCTGTAACACCTAACTATCATTCCTACAGGTGTTCACAGCATTTAATGGACTTAACAACCTAACTATATCTTACAGGTGTTTCCAGCTTTTAAAGATCTGTAACAACCTAACTATCATCTTAGCAGGTGTTTCAGATTAGCGTAAATGATTCGCATTATCTCACCATCGTTTCCCAGATTTATCCAGACATTTTTTTTTTAATTTCCCTCATTAAAGGTTAAATACATGTTTGTGTAGATCTGAAGACGTTGGAAATATAAACACATAAGCCAGTACAATGCGATCCCTTTATTGACCAAAGTTACGCCCACGCAGTGTGCTTTAATACATGGTCAAAACGATCAAAAAAGGCTCACAATTGTACTGTTTATGGTTAATACCGTTTGAGTCAGTATTTATTTTCATGTATAAGACGTAATCTTACTCAGTATTTAAAATAATGGTAAATTATAAGTAATTAGTATTTAAAGGGTTACCTGGAGTTTACCTGGAGAGAGTTCCAGGGGGTCATACGCCCCCGCGGCCCGGTCTCTGACCAGGCCTCCTGTAAATAAAATTGAGTATTGAGATCTTTTAAGATACTTTGACGATGAACTTTAATTATTATTCTCTGCTTCTGAGGACCTTTGAGCAAGACTCAGTCTCTCATCTCTATGGCCCTCCCACCTCAGTTTCTCACTCTATGGCCCTCCCACCCTCAGTGTTCTCACTCTAATGGCCCTCCCACCCTCATTTCTCACTCTATGGCACTCCCATCCCACTTTCTTCCCCTCACTCTATGGCTCTCACCACCCTCGAGTTTCTCACTCTATGGAACCCCCATCCTCAGTTTCTCACTCTATGGCTCTCCCACCCTCAGTTTCTCACTCTATTGACCTCCCATCCTCAGTTTTCTCACTCTATGGCCCTCCCATCCTCAGTTCTCACTCTATGGCCCTCCCACCCTCAGTTTCTCACTCTATGGCCCTCCCATCCCCAGTTTCTCACTCTATGGCCCTCCCACCCTCATTTCTCACTCTATGGCCCTCCCATCCTCATTTCTCACTCTATGGCCCTCCACCTCAGTTTCTCACCTATGCCCTCCCATCCCAGTTTCTCACTCTATGGCCCTCCCACCCTCAGTTTTTCTCACTCTATGGCCCTCCCACCCTCAGTTTCTCACTCTATGGCCCTCCCATCCTCATTTTCTCACTCTATGGCCCTCCCACCCTCAGTTTCTCACTCTATGGCCCCCCCATCCTCATTTCTCACTCTATGGCCCTCCCACCCTCAGTTTCTCACTCTATGGCCCTCCCACCCTGACTTTCTCACTCTATGGCCCTCCCACCCTCACTTTCCTCACTCTATGGCCCTCCCATCCTCAGTTTCTCACTCTATGGCCCTCCCACCCTCAGTTTCTCACTCTATGGCCCTCCCATCCTCAGTTTCTCACTCTATGGCCCTCCCATCCCAGTTTCTCACTCTATGGCCCTCCCATCCTCAGTTTCTCACTCTATGGCCCTCCCATCCTCAGTTTCTCACTCTATGGCCCTCCCATCCTCAGTTTCTCACTCTATGGCCCTCCACCCTCAGTTTCTCACTCTATGCCCTCCCACCCTCAGTTTCTCACTCTATGACCCTCCCATCCTCAGTTTCTCACTCTATGGCCCTCCCACCCTCAGTTTCTCACTCTATGGCCCTCCCATCCTCAGTTTCTCTCACTCTAGCCCTCCCATCCTCAGTTTCTCACTCTATGGCCCTCCCACCCTCAGTTTCTCACTCTATGGCCCTCCCACCCTCAGTTTCTCACTCTATGCCCTCCCATCCTCAGTTTCTCACTCTATGGCCCTCCCATCCTCAGTTTCTCACTCTATGGCCCTCCCACCCTCAGTTTCTCACTCTATGGCCCTCCCATCCTCAGTTTCTCACTCTATGGCCCTCCCATCCTCAGTTTCCCACTCTATGGCCCTCCCATCCTCAGTTTTCTCACTCTATGGCCTCCCATCCTCAGTTTCTCACTCTATGGCCCTCCCACCCTCAGTTTCTCACTCTATGGCCCTCCCATCCTCAGTTTCTCACTCTATGGCCCTCCCATCCTCAGTTTCTCACTCTATGGCCCTCCCACCCTCAGTTTCTCACTCTATGGCACTCTCGTCCTTAGTTTCCCACTCTATGGTTCTTCCATCCTCAGTTTCAACGTGTGGACTACTAGTCAGCTGGTTAGGAACTAAACTATGGTGCATACGGTGGGTTCCGTACGGCAGGAACCACTTGGTCGATCAGGCCATGAACAGGAATGTCTGGTCTGGTACCGGGCAGCGGAGGAGGTGATCCCAGAAACGACTACAATTGACCTATAGGTAATCTATGACATAGATAAAAATCTTCGGCACAGTTTTCTCCTTCCTCTAGCTTCAGCGATTTCATTTTCTTGGGACACTCTTGTCTCTACGCTGACCAATCCTAGGACTCACTTCTACGCTACAGTTAAGTTAGTTCTATATCCTTTACTAGAAATAAACTTCCCTTTCTTACTCGTTTCTCTCATCTCGCTCGCTCTCCCATCCCTGTCTCATCCCTCTCATTCCTCTCTTTTTCCTTCATCTCTCCCCATCTGGGAATCCACAGCTGGACAAGATATTGAAAGAGGCAGGAGGGGCTGGTGAAACTATTTAATTTTTAAAAATACTTTGAAATTTTCCTTTTTTTTTTTGTTGTAATAAAGTTTTTACAGAATTCAACTGATATAGTCGTATGAACATGCAAATAAAGAGACTAAGTGAGTAAATACACTAATTACTCAAATTCTGGATATGTCATCTTCGTTTCCATGATATGTCTAATCAATAATAATAATAATAATAATAATAATAATAATAATAATAATAATAATAATAATAATAATAATAATAATAATAATAAAAATCTTTATTTCTACAAGTACATGTAGTAGGTATAAAGGCCTAGTTGAAATTAATGACATATTACTATATACAAAGCCCTTTGTTTTGAAGAGTATTTCGGGCAAATTAGGTCAATTTTGCCCCAGGATGCGACCCACACCAGTCGACTAACACCCACCTTCATCTGAAGGTATGAAAGACTTTGTATATTCAACGAGAATCGTCACAGATAAGCTTGTCAGGGAATAAAAGACGTTCAGCACTGTGTCATCTCTTGGTGGTAAGTGGAAACAACAGGAAAACTATCTTTAGGAAGAGCTGGCCAGTATACAGCAGCAACATATCACTCACTCATAATCACTGGAGAGATACTTGAAATCCTTTTACTAGTATATGCTACTGTGTGCCCAACTTGGTTAGGAAAAGGACCCCAATGGAAATAAGTCACTCTGTCTGACTTTTTTGGGTTATCCTAGGTTCTCTACACATATGCTGCTATATATGATAATTCTATGTAACTGTATTTGTGTATACCTGAATAAACTTACTTACTTACTTACTTACTTAATCTATACGCCTGACATCTTAATAATCCGCGTCACGATATAGCACCAGTCACTGCATAAATCTTAATATTGCTGGCGTCTTTCGCCGTCCATTGAAACACCGTCTTCTGCCAAAGCCATAAGCTCCAGTACTCTCCGGTTGAGTCGTACACCACATCACAACATAAGCCATATTTTTTTCTCGATTTCCAACGATTCCAAGTGTTATATATTAATTTAGTACCTTGAAAAATAGAACGGCTTAAAAACTATACTGATTGCCTTCAGAACTGGACTCTGGAAAAGTTGTTAACTAACAGAAGTTTTAAATAAGTGAAAGCATACCTAAAGGAATGAATGGGCTTTCTTCCATCTGCGATATGTATTTAAATTAGTCTTTCAGAAGGGGCCTTAATTATTTTGAGGAGATCTTGGTCCAAGAATCGCAGATATTTTCTTTTAAAATAATAAAATTTGTTTACTTGAAGCCAAAATGATTGTACTCTTAACTTGACTACATAAAAAATAAATAACATGACTACAATGATAATTTGTGCTCTAGTATGACTATATAGGTGCCTTCACTAACATAACTTCGCAGATAACTGCACTCTAGCACGACTACATAGATAATATCTTTCTAATAATTACTACACAGATAATTGCATTCTAACATAATTACATAGATAAGGCACTCTTAACACTTGCCTTATAAACAAGAGAGACGGCAGCAGGAAACCTCACTAAACCAAGGTGATGCACCTCTCACTTGGGTGGAATCATTAACAGCGGAACTCTCTGCCAGGCACACATTTCTTCGCACCCTTAATATATACCACAAATTGTAGTTATAAATACAATTAATATTCTCAGGTGGATTTTATTCTGAATCTCCATTCTGTCTCAAATTTTCTCAAATATCACAGAGAAAGAGACAGAGACAGACAGACAGACAGACTGACTGAGAGAGAGAGAGAAGAGAGAGAGAGAGAGAGAGAGAGAGAGCATGTGAAAAAGATGGGATAATAAATATCCATCATTTTTCTACATTAGAAAGATTTCTTCTGCCATCTTTTCCTTGACTTGTTGTCATTCTTAACATCGCTGGTGTCTCTTTTCCTCCTTTTAATCATTTTCTCCCTTATTTCTTTGCAATTGTTTGCAAGTTGGTTTTACAAATGTAAAGTGAGGCATTTCGCCCACTTCTCGGAGAGTTAGTTTAATATGTTTATATGCACCCCATACCCATCCTGTGGGCGGTAGTCACCCCCATACCCATCCTGGGGGTGGTAGCCCACCCCATACCCATCCTGTGGGTGGTAGTCACCCCATACCCATCCTGGGGGCGGTAGTCACCCCATACCCATCCTGTGGTGGTAGTCACCCCATACCCATCCGTGGGCGTAGTCACCCCATACCCATCCTGTGGGCGGTAGTCACCCCATACCCATCCTGTGGGCGGTAGTCACCCCATACCCATCCTGTGGGCGGTAGTCACCCCATACCCATCCTGTGGGCGGTAGTCACCCCATACCCATCCTGTGGGCGGTAGTCACCCCATACCCATCCTGTGGGCGGTAGTCACCCCATACCCATCCGTGGGTGGTATCACCCCAAAAACCCATCCTGTGGGCGGTAGTCACCCCATACCCATCCTGTGGGCGGTATTTCACCCCATACCCTTTCCTTTTGGGCGGTAGTCACCCCATACCCATCCTGTGGGCGGTAGTCAAAAGATTACAGAGGTACATAATGGGTCCAGGGACTGGGCCTCAAAGTTTTGATAGCTGAGCAAGTTACAGAGGTAATGAATTCACAATTTACAAAGGTAATGAACTCCAGGTAGGTCTAGTCACAATCATGACAAGTTACAAAGGTTCTCGGAGAGGACGAGAACTTTTGTAAACATGGCATGGATGTGAGGTGGGTCCAGATTCAGATGTTTTATAACACCTGCAAGGGACAGCCTGTCTGACCCACTCACTCACATTCCTTTTTTACCTCTTTCTCTATCCCTCTCTACACACAAAGCCTCAACAAGATTAAGGACGAGGTGGTACAATGTAAGAGATGTTATTTAACCTCAGCAGACTGTCAAGACTTATCTTATCAGCAGCTATATAATAGATATTATTTTTAAAGTAACTAAAGTATTTATTGAGTACCTGCTACATATGGAGTCATCTGGGATTTAAATTTGTCTCATATATTAGATTTCACTAATGTTTATTAGACCAAGTACTATTAATATTATAAAACCTAGTATTAATGTTAGTAGTGGGAGTAGAAGTAGTTGTAGTAGTAATAATAATACTAGTCATAAACCCAGAATAATTATAATTATTATTATTATTCATATTCAGCTTATTATTATCCTTTAAACCACTTTCTTCTTCTCTACAACACTCACTATAACAGCCATATACTTCTCACCACTCTCTGGAACCACCCTCTCTGGAACCACCCTCTCTGGAACCACCCTCTCTGGAACCACCCTGTCTGGAACCACCCTCTCTGGAACCACCCTCTCTGGAACCACCCTCCTCTGGGAACACCCCCGTCTGGAAACCACCCTCTCTGGAACCACCCTGTCTGGAACCACCCTCTCTGGAACCACCCTCTCTGGAACCACCCTCTCTGGAACCACCCTCTCTGGAACCACCCTGTCTGGAACCACCCTCTCTGGAACCACCCTCTCTGGAACCACCTGTCTGGAACCACCCTCTCTGGAACCCCCCCTGTCTGGAACCACCCTGTCTGGAACCACCCTCTCTGGAACCACCCTGTCTGGAACCCCCTGTCTGGAACCACCCTCTCTGGAACCACCCTCCTTGAAACCACCCTGTCTGGAACCACCCTCTCGGAACCACCCTCTCGGAACCACCCTCTCTGGAACCACCCTGTCTGGAACCCACCCTCTCTGGAACCACCCTCTCTGGAACCACCTTGTCTGGAACCACCCTCTCTGGAAAACCCCCCTCTCTGGAACCACCCTCTCTGAACCACCCCTCTGAAACCACCCTGTCTGGAACCACCCTCTCTGGAACCACCCTCTCTGGAACCACCCCTCCCTTTTGGAACCACCCTGTCTGGGAACAACCTCTCTGGAACCACCCTCTCTGGGAACCACCTTGTCTGGAACCACCCTCCTGGAACCACCCTCTCTGGAACCACCCTCTCTGGAACCACCCTCTCTCTGGGAACCCACCCTCTCTGGAACCACCCTCTCTGGAACCACCCTCTCTGGAACCACCCTCTCTGGAACCACCCTGTCTGGAACCACCCTCTGTGGAACCACCCTGTCTGGAACCACCCTGTCTGGAACCACCCTCTCTGGAACCACCCTGTCTGGAACCACCCTGTCTGGAACCACCCTCTCTGGGAAACCCCCCTCTCTGGAACCCCCCTGCTGGAACCACCCCTCTCTGGAACCACCCTCTCTGGAACCACCCTCTCTGGAACCACCCTGTCTGGAACCACCCTGTCTGGAACCACCCTCTCTGGAACCACCCTCTCTGGAACCACCCTGTCTGGAACCACCCTCTCTGGAACCACCCTCTCTGGAACCACCCTCTCTGGAACCACCCTCTCTGGAACCACCCTCTCTGGAACCACCCTCTCTGGAACCACCCTCTCTGGAACCACCCTCTCTGGAACCACCCTCTCTGGAACCACCCTGTCTGGAACCACCCTGTCTGGAACCACACTGTCTGGAACCACCCTGTCTGGAACCACCCTGTCTGGAACCACCCTCTCTGGAACCACCCTGTCTGGAACCACCCTGTCTGGAACCACCCTGTCTGGAACCACCCTGTCTGGAACCACCCTGTCTGGAACCACCCTGTCTGGAACCACCCTCTCTGGAACCACCCTGTCTGGAACCACCCTGTCTGGAACCACCCTCTCTGGAACCATCCTGTCTGGAACCACCCTCTCTGGGAAACCCCCCTCTCCTGCACCACCCTTTCCTGCACAACCCTCTCTGGAACCACCCTCTCTTGCCCCCCCTCTCCCCGCACTACCTTCTCCTGCACCACCCTCTCCTGCACCACCCTCTCTGGAACCACCCTCTCCTGCACCACCCTCTCCTGCACCACCCTCTCTTGCACCACCCTCTCCTGCACCACCCTCTCCTGCACCACCCTCTCTTAGCCACCACCCTCTCCTGTGCTACCTTCTCCTGCACCACCCTCTCCTGCACCACCCCTCTCTTGCACCACCCTCTCCTGCACCACCCTCTTTTGCACCACCCTCTCTTGCACCACCCTCTCCTGCACCACCATCTCTTGGATCACCCTCTCCTGAACCACCCTCTCTTGCATCACCCTCTCCTGCACCACCCTCTCTTGCACCACCCTCTCTTGCACCACCCTCTCCTGCACCACCCTCTCTTGCACCACCCTCTCCTGCACCAAACCCCCTCCTGCACCACCCTCTCTTGCACCACCCTCTCCTGCACCACCCTCTCTTGCACCACCCTCTCCTGCACCACCCTCTCCTGCACCATCCTCTCTTGCAAACCCCCCTCTCCTGTCTACCTTTTCCTGCACCACCCTCTCCTGCACCACCCTCTCTTGCATTACCCTATCCTGCACCACCCTCTCTTGCACCACCCTCTCCTGCACCACCCTCTCCTGCACCACCCTCTCTTGCACCACCCTCTCCTGCACCAACCTCTCTTGCATCACCCTCTCCTGCACCCCCCTCTCCTGCACCACCCTCTCCTGCACCACCCTCTCCTGCACCACCCCCTCTTGCACCACCCTCTCCTGCGCTACCTTCTCCTGCACCACCCTCTCCGGCCCCCACCTCTCTTGCACCACACTCTCCTGCACTACCCTCTCTTGCACCACCCTCTCTTGCACCACCCTCTCCTGCACCACCATCTCTTGCATCACCCCTCTCCTGCACCACCCTCTCTTGCATCACCCTCTCCTGCACCACCCTCTCTTGCACCACCCTCTCCTGCACCACCCTCTCCTGCACCACCCTCTCTTGCACCACCCTCTCCTGCACCACACTCTCCTGCACCACCCTCTCTTGCACCACCCTCTCCTGCACCACCCTCTCTTGCACCACCCTCTCCTGCACCACCCTCTCCTGCACCACCCTCTCTTGCACCACCCTCTCTTGCACCACCCTCTCCTGCACCACTGTCTCCTGCACCACCCTCTCCTGCACCACTCTCTCTTGCACCACCCTCTCCTGCACCACTCTCTCCTGCACCACCCTCTCCTGCACCACCCTCTCCTGCACCACTCTCTTTTGCACCACCCTCTCCTGCACCACCCTCTCCTGCACCACCCTCTCCTGCACCACTCTCTCTTGCACCACCCTCTCCTGCACCACCCTCTTCTGCACCACCCTCTCCTGCACCACCCTCTCCTGCACCACTCTCTCTTGCACCACCCTCTCCTGCACCACTCTCTCTTGCACCACCCTCTCTTGCACCACCTTCTCCTGCACCACCCTCTCCTGCACCACCCTCTCCTGCAAACCCCTCTCTCTTGCACCACCCTCTCCTGCACCACCCTCTCCTGCACCACCCTCTCCTGCACCACCCTCTCCTGCACCACCCTCTCCTGCACCACCCTCTCCTTCACCACCCTCTCTTGCACCACCCTCTCCTGCACCACCCTCTCCTGCACCACCCTCTCCTGCACCACCCTCTCCTGCACCACCCTCTCTTGCACCACCCTCTTCCTGCACCACCCTCTCCTGCATCACCCTCTCCTGCACCACCCTCTCTTGCACCACCCTCTCTTGCACCACCCTCTCCTGCACCACCTCTCCTGCACCACCGTCTCTTGCACCACCCTCTCCTACAGCACCCTCTCCCTGCCCCACCCTCTCTTGCACCACCCTCTCTTGCACCACCCTCTCCTGCACCACCCTCTCCTGCACCACCCTCTCCTGCACCACCCTCTCTTGCACCACCCTCTCCTGCACCACCCCTCCTGCACCACCCTCTCTTGCACCACCCTCTCCTGCACCACCCTCTCTGGAACCACCCTCTCTTGCACC
Source organism: Cherax quadricarinatus (assembly GCF_026875155.1). NCBI lineage: Eukaryota > Metazoa > Arthropoda > Malacostraca > Decapoda > Parastacidae > Cherax > Cherax quadricarinatus. Next base: position 43,035 of record NW_026467315.1, read on the forward strand.
ACCGTCTCTTGCACCACCCTCTCTTGCACCACCCTCTCTTGCACCACCCTCTCCTGCACCACCCTCTCCTGCACCACCCTCTCCTGCACCACCCTCTCCTGCACCACCCTCTCTTGCACCACCCTCTCCTGCACCACCCTCTCCTGCACCACCCTCTCTTGCACCACCCTCTCTTGCACCACCCTCTCCTGCACCACCCTTTCCTGCACCACCCTCTCCTGCACCACCCTCTCCTGCACCACCCTCTGTTGCACCACCCTCTCCTGTGCCATCCTCTCTTGCACCACCGTTATTATCACTGTCTCCTTAACCACTATCCCCTCACCATTACCGCCCTAACCATCATTGTCTGCATCGCTCTTGGGCTGTGTAGACCCCCTTGCCTGACGCTCCTCAGTAACCTGACAGCAGTGGTACGAGGAGGTGGTGTTGTGTCTCTGTTGACACCGCTGGGAAATTACTGGTGTTGAGATGGCGGTTTGTTATCGCAGACGCGTTAACACTATTGGTATTGAACTGCTTCAAGGTGCGATTACACCTAGTTCAGCTCAAATACTCTTACCCAAGATAATCAGGGAGACATACGGCATACAAGATAGTGAATTGTATGGGGTAGCGCTGAACGGAGCGCATAGAGTATTTGTGAAACTGCTTGCTGCGACAGTTTATGAATCGGTGGTTACGCGCTTTCAAGATGTGTGTTTTGACGTTACTCCTGCTGGGGCGTGTGAGACTGGTGGACGGTCTCGATATTATACCTGGATAAAGTTGAGGAATGTCCCCTTCGAGGCAAACGAAGCGACATCAGAAACGTATTTGAGAAATATGGAACTGGCATTCTGCCAGCAGGGTAAGTGGATAATGGGTGCCTACACAGGAATGCCGGAAAGGGTACATTCAGCCTTAAGATGACGTTGCGTCAACCCATACCGTCATATGTGTATCTTCAAGATTTTAGGACACGGGTTTAATGGTTTTATATCCTGGACAGCGGCGTACGTGTCGCATTTGTGGAGAGTATGACCACATAGCGGCGGCATGTGAAAAAAAAACAGACGCGTGACCAAACCTGTGCAAGAAGACGTAGCCCCAGTCACACGTGATGAAGGTGAGCATCGTTTCATCAGAGGAAGGGCGTGGTCGTTTGTGGAGTGAGATGGTGGAACAGGCTTTTCAAAATGAGAGTGAGTCCTTCCCTCAGCTGCCTGCACCTGAGTCGTTGCCGATACCATCTACTGGATTGGTACCCGGCATGACTTGTTGAGTATTGGTCGAGAGACGAATGTCGGTGAGGATTTAGACGAAGTCTTAAGGCCCTTGTCACCCAAGTGGTGGAAGCTCCGTCCCCGGAAGACGTAGCTGGAGACTTTCTGAGTCCGGATTGTCAAACAATATGAGACTCCGCAAAAGGGACGACGAGATGGGACATGGGGAGACTTCATACCTCATTGTGAGGTGGATGTTGAGGTACACCGTGGGGCTTCCTCGGATCTTGACTGGAGGATAAGAACGTTACCAGGAAACGGGCAGCTACGTCAGATTCGGATGACGTACTGACGCCGGCACAGAGGACTGGGAAAAAAACTGAGAGGATGGGTGAGGGGAGGGGAGGGGAGGGGGGGTCATGAGGGACGCCATCGCAAGAAGGGAGGCGAAGGGGAAGGTACTGTAAAGAAGACACATAGACGTAACAAATCAAGTGGTGAACCAGGGGAGGAGAAGAGGAAAGGGGGGAAAAATAAACAGGCCTTAGGTGTATGACTGCTAATGTTAATGGTTTGTGTACTAGATTAAAGAGAGATTGGTTGAGCAGTTTTTTTTAGCAAACATAGAATTGATGTTCTCTTCCTTCAAGAACACAATTCAAAGAAGGAGAAGTTTTTGCAGGTTGCAGGTTATACAGTACTGACCTTGCCAACTATCCGTTTGAAAGGTGGTGTGGGTCTTTTAATAAAAGAGACGAGCCCGTTTGTGTTGCAGAGATGTGAGGGGGGTGGGGGGAGGGTGTTGCAGGATGTGAGGGGGTGGGGGGAGGGTGTTGCGAGTGGATGGGACTTGGATGGGAAAGCGTGTACCCCTTGGTAAGTGTCTATGCCCCTGCGGAGAAGGACACGAAGGTTCGAACGGATTTTGTGTGTGAGGACCTTGTTTATTTTTTGCGGGGTCTTCCGGAAGTAGCGATAGTGGGGGGTGACTGGAACGTGTCATAAGGCGGCTGACGTCGAACCCAAAGGGGCGGGGCATGTGTCTGCACCTCTCAGAGATTTGTTGAGGGATGTTAAGTTAAGAGATGTTTTTGGGGGGAGGGGTGTGGGGAAACAGAACATACTTTATCAGAAGGGGATATGCTGCAAGGTTAGACAGAGTGTATATTTCGCAGGGAGTAGTTTTTAAAGTCTTTTAATACGGTGGAGACGGTCTTGTCAGATCATAGGGCAGTTGTAGTGGAGGTAGGGGGGGAGGGAATGGCCGAAATTTATAGGAATTATTGGAAATTAAATATTATGTATTAAGTGATGAGGAAGGGTTGGGGGGTTTTTCTATGCTGTGGAATGAGCTTTCAAGGGAAGCTCAGGAGGTGGAAGACATTGTAACGTGGTGGGACTCGGTGGCAAAGGAAAGGATAAAGTCCTTTATGTGGGGGGGTAGGCGTATAAACATTTTTAAAATATGGGCTAGCGAATTATTTAGAGGATCGATTACGAAGTTGTTATGGGCAGGGAAATGGGTTTAGTGGTGTTTACCCCATGGAAGAGATTGTAGACATAAAAGGGGAGCTTGCGAACGTTGCATAATGAGCGTTTTAAAGCAGTGAGGGTGCAAGCAGGATTAGAAGAAGTTTTGTGGGGAGATAGGCCATCCGCTTTGTGTTGAGACAACAAAAGCAAAAGCAGGCGCTGACGGCAACCCCGAGCTTTGGAGGTAATGAGACGATGGGAATTCATAAAGCAGGTCAAGTGATACGAAACACAAAAGCATGAGTGAAATATGCGGATACATGGTAAAAAAAAACCCCTGGACTAGTAGTGGCGTGGATGAAGTGGAATTAAGTAAGGTGTGCACGTATGCTAAAGGCATTTTGGGTCACAGTGATAGGAAGGCATTGGTGGGGGTTATTACTGAGGAGGAAATTGAAATTGCTTTACACGGAATGAGGAAGGGCAAGTCCCCGGTATTGATGGTTTACCGGTGGAATTTTATTTGCAGCATTGGGAGTTGATTGGGAAGTTCATGGTAAGATTATTAAATTGTATGAAGGAGAAGGGTACGTTAGGGGATAAGCAGAATACGGCAGTTGTGGTTTGGTCCCGAAAGGCAAAGGGCAGCCAAACCTTGGGAAGTATGGGGCGATATCGTTGCTCTGTGCAGACTATAAGGTTTTCGCAAAAATTTTGGGTAATAGGGTAAAATGCGTGGTGGGGAGGGTCGTTTCGCCATCGCAGTATGGGTTGCCGGGCAGGTCGATGTTAGAAGGTCACGGGATTATAAGAAGTTTTGTGGAGTCAAAGGGGGAGGGGAGGGGGCGGCTTTACGGGCCTTGGACTGCGAGCCGCCTATGATAGAGTGGAAAGAGGTGCACTGCAGAGTATTCTTCGGAGACAGGGTTATGGAGAAAAAAATAGTTGGGTGGGAAAAACACTCTGTAAAAGGGGGGGCAAGGATGAGGGTACAAATAAATGGGTGTATGGGGATGGACTTTGAGATGGGTAGAGGTTTAAGACAAGGGTGCCCTATGTCACAGATCTTATTTGCGTGTTTTCAGGACCCCTTTACAGGATGGTTGAGAGCACGTTAGTTCCGGGGTGGGGGTGGGGTAGGGGAAGGGGTTTGTTGGCCGGCATTAATAGGTTATGTGGATGATAACGACTGTTTTGGTTTTGGAACGAATGTCTAGAAAGGGTTGGAAGATGTTGTGCGTGTGTTTGAACGTGCCAGGGGTATGAAGGAAATAGTGAAAAGTCGATGATCAGGGGGTTGGGTACCTGGAAAGGGGGTGGAATGGAGAGCTGTAACGTGGTTAACACAACTGCGATGTCATTAAAGATTTGCGGTATTATTTATAGAGACGATTTGGATGTGACGGGGGAGGAAAATTCAGTAAGGACGTTGGAAAAGGTCTTTGGTCGTCTGGGTGTTTTGGAGGCCCAACATCTCACTCACCCCCAAAACGTGTGATTGTTGTTAACGTTTTATTGTATAGTAAGGTTGGCACGTTGCGGCTTTTTCCCCAATTACAGGAACAGCGATCAATGGAATATTGAGAAGAGTATTTACCTTTCTGTGGGGATCGAGGTGTGATTGGTTAAAAACGTGGGGTTGTTATGTTACCTGTACGTCGAGGAGGTTTAGGATTGTTGGATTTAAAGCGTAGGGTGAAATGTGTTTTCTAAAGTGGGAGGTTTGGCGTGTGGGTGTGATGGCGGGAAATATAGACCAAGTATATACGAGGGTGAAAAAGTGGTATAGGGGAATGGAGTTAAGGGAATGTGAGATTGGACTACGAGCTTTGTTGATGGTAAGGAACGGAGGAACATTCGCATAAGGGTTTTAAGTAGGTTACTGGGGGGTACGTGCACAGCTCCAGTAGAAGGTTTTGTTCCCCATGTACTCGTGGGAAAATATATGGCTCCGATTTAGCAATTTTGAAATTACGGCCTGGGGTTTGCGTGAAGTCATGTTTCGTTTTTTACATGGTAATTGCCGTCAGGGGCAATACTACGACCCAGAAGAGTCGTGGTGGGAGGCGGGTGTGGGTTTTGTGGTGGGGAAGACACGGCTTTTTCACGTTGTCTATTTTGCGAAGGTTAGAAGATGTCAGGAGTTGGTTTTGGGTAGGGTGGTACAGAGGGTGGGAGGCAGAGGAGTGCAGGCCCTGCGTGCGTTAAGTCTCGACATCGGTGGATTAGACCAGGACGTTGAAGGGGTTTTTAGATTATATTATCGTGGGATTACATTTATATTTCGTGGGTAATGCGGGGAAAAGGGGTCAGTGAGGTGAGAAGGCGTGTCCTTGCAATAACGTTTTATCGTACAATGTTAGGAATAGGGAATTGTATGGGAGGAGGTGGGATAAGGGTTTTTCGGACGGTTATAAAAGGCTCACTCTTGAAACCCTTGGAATCTGTGATAAATAAAACGGGCATGCCGAAAAAGTTGGGGGTTGTAGGTCAGTGGGCAATAGCTGGCTGGGTCTCTTGGGGGAAGGATGTGAGTTGCGTGAATATGAGTTTGCATGAATTTTAGTTGTTATGGTGTGTGGTTGTAGATTCAGGGTTGGGGTTACTTATTGTACCTTTTGTGTGACAAAATGACTGGGGTGCCTTTATATATTTATGTTTTTGATGCTTCCTTTGTGTAAAGACTCGTTGTATTTTTGAGTCACTAGTTTTCTTAGTTTTGTTTTTGATTGTGTTATGGAGGTCCAGATATTTGGGCATATGAACGTGCATATGTATTTTGTATATGTATATAGTGTATGTGTATGTGCATGTATATATATATATATTATATATATAATATATATATATATTAATATATTATTATATATATATATATATATATATATATATGTATGTGTTATATGCATGTTTTATCCTTCCGTTACTGTTCAATCTAGTCTGTGAGTCACCAAAGTATTAAAGGGATATAATACGTGTACATTACCCTGAGTTATCCAATTGTATCCTATAAATATGTAGCAACATTATGATTTTTGTTTGTGATTCAAACGTAGTTCTTAGGTATCAAGATTGAACACTTATAGAATGGATGGAAATTGCTGACGATTAATATGATCGTCAATTTATATAATATTTATTATGTTAATGAATTTGTATTAGAGTAAATCATATATTTTGTATGCAAATTACATAAACTATTGTTTAAACATCGATGTAACATGTTTGTATGATGTGCATGTAGGTTATAATGGGTTATGTGGTGTTTCCACCAGTGTTATATTTGTTACGCAGTTATATCTTTTGTTATTGTGTGTGTTTAGTGAAACGTACGTATGCTTTTTATGGTGTGTTTGTCGTATATATCTATACATATTAGATAAAAATTGGTATTTATGGTGTGTACCTCGTTGTACTCTATAGATTATGTATGGTGATGCTATTTAATTTTTAAGCAGCCTTGTTTTTATGATGTTTTAAATAAAATATAAAAAAAAAAAATTTAGCAGCACCACTACACCTATTCAACTACTACACAACTACCACAACCATTACAGCTGATCTTTTTCTTCTGCAATTACCCATTTATTTGTGATCCACTGTAAGTTACATTTGTTTTTTTTATTTTTCAAGAAGAGATGTCCCATTACCTCATACTATATTATAAGATTAACTAGAATTATAGCACCCTGTACAGAAAGCAAAAATATTAAAGATGCTTATAATAAATAAATAAATAAATAAATAGCAATGAATGAGAACATTTAATGTTGACATGTTAGTATGGTACCATAAAGGCAGATGTGGAAAATTTTATAGGGTGCTTACCTGTATGTACCTCAACATTATATACATACCAGTAATCTCATTGGGAGACAACCATATTGTTTACCATAGTCACCCCGTCTAGACATGTGAGAAAACTTAACCACCCCTGGTCACGGCAGGTGGTCCCTTCGACCTCAATCTTATCCAGCCATTGTCTGCATCGCTATTGGGCCGTGCAGACCCCTTGCCTGACGCTCCTCAGTAACCTGACAGCAGTGGTACGAGGAGGTGTTGTGCATTCGCTGCCTGGATGAGGTAGAGTGTGGTCGTGCTTTGCACCCCTCTACTGTTTCCCAGACGAGCTAATCAGTCAACGACATGGCGCCAGGTGTGCGCAGGAGAGTGAATACTGTGGGCATTGAACTTATTAGTGGGGCTTTAACACCTACGTCAGTCGATGTGTTATTGCCCAAAATTATACGAGAGACATATGGGATCAGAGGACGAGGATTTATATGGAGTGGGACTGAACGGTGTATATAGAATTTTCGTGAAAGTGCAACTGCTCAAGTATACGAGGCTTTGGTTGATCGTTACCAAGATGTCTGCATTAATGTAACACCGGCAGTGAGGGTCAAATTGATTTATGTATCACGACATTTTTCGTGGGTTAAGCTCCCAACGTTGCCTTTTGAGGGTGATGAGGTGGATATTCGAAATGTTTTCGAACGTTATGGAACTGTACATCTGGCCCAACCTGCAAATGGGTAAAAGGTGCTTACACAGGGTTTTTCCCGAGGGTTCTTTTAATCTCAAGATGACGCTAAGGGATCCCTATACCCTCGATGTATATCTCGAAAGTTTAGAACCCAGGTAAAGGTAGCGTATGCAGGACAGAGATGAAAGTGCCCACTGTGTGGTGAATTTGACCATATGGCGGCAGACTGTGGCAAGCGGAGTATGGCTCCTGGACCGGCAAGGGGCCCGGGGCACCTGCACATGAGCACCCCAAAGCCTAAGGAAGAACGGGGGCAAGGAGGAGGGCGTTTGGGCGCATGGGAGTGAAGAGGTAGTGGGTCCCCCCAGTGGAATTGGAAGACGGGGTGATCCATGAATCACCTGGCCCATCAACAGTGGCTCCTGGGCCGGCAAGGGGCGGAGCACCTGCACATGAGCACTCGATGCCTAAAGAAGAACGGGTGCAAGGAGGAGGGCGTGGTCGCCCTGTGGAGTGAAGAGGTGGTGGCTCCTCCTGGGAATCGGAAGAAGTGGTGATCCCTGAATCACCTGCCCATCAACAGTAAGTTGTCAAGTGAGGAGGTACAGGAGGGCGCAGCAGTGAAGGCTATTGAGGAGGAGTTGGAGACGGTGATACAGGCTATGTTACAGTCTACGGAGGTGGAGAGTTACAGCGAACAAGACCGGGATCAGGGCAGAAGGTGTGTGTGGGGAAGGGGAGGATCAGGGGGCACCGTGGTGGACAGTGCGAGTGCCATGGAAGGGCATGGAGGCGGATTAAGGGTGGTAGAGGTGGAAGTCCATTGTGCTGGCTCCCAGGAATCATATATGGAAACTGAGGGAGCTACAAGGAAAAGGGCAGCAGCGTCAGATTCGGACGGATGTTCTGACGCCGGCGCAAAGGGGCCGGGGAAAAAGACATGGGGGTTTATGGTACCCAGAGTGACTCTGCGAGAGGGGCCCCAACAGAAGGGGGGGGGATGGTTGGGAAGGAGGGGGGAGTCTGTGGCAAAGGCACAGTCCAGGGGAACGGTCTGAAAAGGGGAAGAATCTTGACATGAGGCGGGGAAGGGAAACCTTAAACTGGCCTCAGGTGTGTAACAATAAATATTAATGGTCTGTGTGATGGTGTTAAACGGGAGTGCTTCAGGATGTTTTTGAATAGGTACAAGGTTGACGTGGCTTTTGTGAAGGAGCACAATTTTAAGCTTGGTCGTGAATTAGTGGTGCCTGGGTATCAGGCTTATGTGTTGCCGTCTGAGCGTTTAAAAGGAGGAGTGGGTGTGTTGATCAGGGAGGCGAGCCCGTTTGTATTGCATAGGAAAGAGAGGGGGGAGGGGGGAGAGTATTACGTGTGGAAGGATGGTGGATGGGAGAGAGAGTGGCGTTTGTGTGTGTGTTGCCCCAGCAGAACATGACATGAAATGAAGATGGATTTTTGTGCGGGAGGAGTCGTGTATTACCTACGCACGTTACTGTCTGTGGCGATTGTGGGGGGGGATTGGAATTGTGTAATTAAGAGGACAGACGTGGAACCCAGGAGGAACGGGATATTTTTCCACAGTCTTGGGGGGCCTGCTTAGAGATCTTCAGTTACGTGATGCTTTCGGGGGGGGTCTTTGGGAGTTTGGAAAATACGTTTATAAGAAGGGGATATGCGGCTCGTTTGGACAGGTTATATTTATCTCAGAGGGTTTTGGTTAGAAGTCTTTAAAACTATTGAGATGGTGTCTTCCGATCATAGGGAGGTATTAGTGGAGGTGGGATGGGAGACTTTGGGTCGTAGGCAGGGGAAGTTATTGGAAACTGAACACGTGGTTTTGGGGATAGGGAGGGGGTGGAAGCGTTTGCAATATTTTGGGAACAGCTCTGTGCAGACAGAAGAACTGAGGGGAAAACGTGGTAGGATGGTGGACAGTGTGGCTAAGTTACGAATACGTCATTTTTATGTGAGGGAGGGCAAACGCATTAATCAATTGCGGTATGGTTTGTCAAATTACTTAGAATCTAGATTACGGAATTGTTACGAGGGGGGGGCGGGGCCGGGGTGTACCCGGGGGAGGATATACACATGTTGAAGGACAGATACGGGATTTGCAAGAAGAACGTTTTGCAGCTGTACGGGTACAGGGGGGTTAGACAAAATACTCTGGGGCGACAAGCCATCAGCTTGTGTGCTGCGAGGACAGAAGGTACGACAGCGAACGACTACAATACCGGGTTTGCAAGTCATATCTTCTGTGGGGGGTTTTAGAGAGGGTCAGGTATTAAGGGACACCCAAAGGGGGGGGAGTGTATATGCAGATAGATGGTTTGAGAATAAAAGAAAAGTAGTGGGGTGGATGGTGAGGTTCTTGAAAGGTATGTGAGTATGTGCCGTGCAAACTGGGGAGGAGTGATCGGGAGGCACTGGGTGGGGTCTTGAGGAGGGGAAATATGGAGAGCCCTTATGGACATGAGGAAGGGTAAAAGGGACCCGGGATCGATGGTTTACCTAGCGAATTTTATGTACAGCACTGGGGTCTGCTTAGGGGTTTCCTAGTAAGGTTAATGAATGCCATGAAAGACGGAGGTAAGATGGGAGAATCTCAGGCAACGGCGGTGGTGGTGTTTTGGGCCCAAAGGGTAAACAGCAGAGTACCCTTCGGGATTATCGAGCCATTTCTTGCTTTGTGCTGATTATAAATTATTTGCGAAAATTCTTGGGGAAACGCTTAAATGTGTTGTGGGGAGGGTCGTGTTTGAGTCTCAGTTCGTTTACCTGGTAGGTCAATGAGCGTGGGCCACGGGATTATCAAGGGTTCCCGGAGGACATGGAAAGGGAAAGAGGGGCGTTGGTGGCGTTGGATTTGGCAAGGGGCTTAGATAGGGGGGAAAGAAAGGCTTTGAGGGATATTCTCCTACGACAGGGGTTTGGCGAAAAAAATAGTGGGGTGGGTGGATACGTTTTTTACTCAAACGCGAAGGTAAGGGTGCAAATCAATGGGTGTGTGGGGGGGGGGAGTCAACATGGAGCGGGGTTCTTCGGCAGGGATGTCTTATCACAAATATTGTTTGCATGCGTTCAGGATCCCTTTTACAGGATGGTGGAGGATCGTCTAAGGACGGGGGGGAGGGATGGTGACCTGAAGGTGTGGCCTGGTTTGGTGGGCTATGTTGATGATACCACTATTTTGGCAAGTGAGGAGACACGGTTAGGACTTTTGGGGGAAGTTGTACACACTTTTGGAGAGCTACTGGGATGAAGGTAAATCTGAAAAGTCAATGATTTGGGGCTGGGAGAGTGGGGCAGAGAGATTAGATTGGGGATGTGATGTTGTGCAGCGGAGGACCGGGAGTCTGAAAATCTGCGGTGTCATGTATGAGGCTGACCTGAGTGCTGCAAGGGTTAGCAATTCGAATAGGATGGTGAACAGGTGCAGCGACGGTTGGGAATGCTGCGACCTCACCATTTAACCCTTAGGCAACGTTAATTGTCATCAATGATTACTATATAGTAAAGTCTGGTTTTTTTCGGCTGTGATGCCATTAACAGGAACGGCGGTCACGAGTATTCTTAGAATGGTGTTCAAATTTTTTGTGGGGTTCAGGGTGCAACTGGTTGCGAAAGGGGGGTAGTGACATTGCCGGTATGTAGGGGAAGGGTTGGGTTTGTTGGACTTGAGAAAGCGTGTGAAATGTGTGTTTATTAAGAGGGAAGTGATGAGTGCAGGTGGATGGGGGAGGTTCAGCTGGATAAGGTACATGCTCACCGAGGAAATGGTATGGGGGGCGGAAATGAAGGAATGTGAGACAGTGTTATGCGCCTTAATGTTAGCCAGGGAACCAGGAAAAAGTAAAGGTGGAAAATTTGTGTAAATTGTTAGAGAGACATTAGTGGTGCCGGTTGAAGGGATCTACCCATGTAGGCATGGGATGAAATATGGCGAAGATTTAGTAAATTAAGGATACGACCTAGGGCGCGTGAGGTTATGTACCGTTTCCTGCATGGGATTTTTTCCCAAAGGGACGATGCTCCGAGATAGGAGGGTTATTGAGGGTGGGGGTGTGGCAGATGGGAGTGGGGAAGAGACTGCGTATCATGTCGTCTATTTTTGTGAAGGTTTGGAGTGCATCAGGGTAAAGGATGCGTAAGGTAGTGGTGAGGGTGGGGGGTCAAGGTGTGGCGGGATTACGAGCGTTGAGTCTTGATATGTGGTGTGGAGGAGAGTGTGGTAAGAGGTTTAGCATATGTCATCGTGGACACATAAAATGTTTTATGAGGTATGAGGGGGAAGGTGGGTGGGGATGTGCTGAGAAGGACTTGGCGGCGACGTTTTATCGAACTTTGAGTCGCAACAGAGACATTTTTGGAAAAGGTGGGAAGAGTATTTTTCTGAGGGTTATAGAGGACTAACAATAGGGAATTTATTGGCGTTTATAAGGGGCTTTAACTGCCGGGTGAGTGGGTTGGTAAAAGGGGGGGGGGTTCAGGGGATTTCAACGGGCTCACCTCCTTGGGAATGCAGTGTGTGGTTGGGTGTGATTGAAAGGGACTAGTGTGTGACCAGATGAGGGTTGTTTCAAAATAAGTTTTGCTTAGTTCCTTGATGGGAAGGTGCAAGGAGCAGATTAAATATATAACATGTATTAATGTTAACCTGTTTAAAATTTTATAACATGTATATTTCTTTGGTAGAGTATTATGTTCCACTTGCACTGGTATTGCAATTGAATTTTAATTTTCTTGTGAGGGTTTTCTTTCACTATTTCCTTGAAGCACTGAGTTATTTTGTTTTTTTTTTGTAACGTGGTCCGCATCAGTTTTTTAGTAATTACCTTTATTATTGTTCTTATTTAAGGTATTGTAATTTGGTAGTCCTGTACCATTCATGGTTGTAAATAATGTTTCCTCAAGTGACATGTCATAAATATCCTAAAATTTAGGATAATTTTAATGTCATGATTATTCAGGTTTTGGGGATAGGGTTAGTTTTCAATGTGTGTGTGTGAGTGGGGGAGGGATGGTGGGTCACCTGTGTTGCAGCACAGGTTTCTTAATAAGGCATATTGTTAGGTCTGGTGTATTTTTTTGCGAGTGGTATTATGGGGGGATTGTCATTAAGCTTGGAGCATTATTGTGTTGAGGTGTAATTTTAGGAGTTTTATTTATGCCATTTTGTGGCCTTTGTTATTATAACTTTATTCCTTCTTATATGTGGGTATGTTGTAAAAACCTGTATATAGTAGGGCTGTCAGAAGTGCCCGGATTGTTTTGTGTTTATATATTGTTTTACTGATGTTGTCCTTGTTCATTATTTTTTATATGTACCTAATTAATATTTGTACATGAAGTTTTAAAAAAAAAAAAAAAAAAACTTATCCATATTTTACGCTGTATAAAACCTCCGGGTTTTTGCGCCTTCCCCCTTGATTTAAAAATAATAATAATTATCCATATCTATCCGAGACCAGTATGGATTGGATACCACCCACAATACGGGGCCCACTAATTAATTGTGGACTGTATAGATTATATTAGTGTAACTGAATGAAGGGGGGGGGGTAGGTTACACATGGATTATCCATCAAGGAAAACTACTTGTACATAATCTCTCCACTTACCAGATATTCTCTGGTGGTCACTTGATATAGCTGGATCACTCATAACCTATCCAGTTACAACATACCTAACTTGCCAGTATCATCTGCTATAACTAGAAGGGTTACTTAACTGTGGGTGATGATACTCCTTATTTCCTCCATTCACCATCTCATTTCGAGTTCTGCTACACCGACACGGTTCTCATTCCAGCAGGACGAGGTACCCGTGGGTTTTTGTCCCAGTTTAGAAGTCGTGCTTCCATGAAACTTCACTATCCTCGGTACGAGAATCACACTTTTCACTCGGAGCATTCTCTTAACTCAATGTTATTATCACTGATTCATTACCATCACAAGACGATTTAACCTTCATAATTATTATACACATTAGAGGTCCTCCATTAAGATCTGAGGCTGATGAGCGAGGTTAACACACGGGCATTTCCCCTGGACACACACCAGGGCCGTGCACCAGTCACACCCCGTCAAAACCATTATTCACTAATTTTACCACCCTTTTACGGTGGTCCCGTAAATCACGTTCCCTCACTCTTCACCAGGAACAGTTACGACACTTCCTATTATGAAATGGGGGCCTATATTAATCCTTAGGCCGCCGTGAATGCCAATTTCGGGGTTTTCCATGCTTTCCAGCCTCCTCACCACATTCAAAACACTCCCGCCTCCCCCAAGGCCCGAGTCGACCTATCCCCCCGCACATCCGCGCATGCGAAAAGGGGAACTCTTGGTTCTACCCTATTGTCAAATACATTTTTGACTCATATCGACACATTAAACACCTATTAGGCGCTATAGCTTCGGAAAATCAAAAATTTTCCACACCAGTATTGATAATTTATACCCCTTGTAATACTACTTATGCAGAATAAAAATATCAGTGTGACATTATGATGTTAATTATTAATTACAAAGTACTGTATAATTAAGAAACTTTTTGTCAAGACTGAGTAATTACCCTGAGTAACTAGACTATATTAGAGAGAGGGTTTAGTAGTCTAAACTTACTATTTCTATAACACTTGTCCTATTATTATTATTATTATATTATTATTTGGCAGCATCACTCGAGCCATAACAACTGATTTTAAACTATTTAAATCTTCAATAAGTATATATTGTATATACAATATTTTTTAAGGCTGGGTAAAAGGGTATATAAATGTATATACAATATTTCTAAGGCTTGGTAAAGGGTATATACTGTATATACAATATTTCTAAGGCTTGGTAAAGGGTATATACTGTATATACAATATTTCTAAGGCTTGGTAAAGGGTATATACTGTATATACCCAAACATTGTCCTCTTCGCTTTCGGGCTGAGTGGACGCACTGGCATAGCTCCCATTACACCTGGTTTCTGCGCAGTTTTCATTGTTCAGATATGGCGGAAATACACCGGCAGGGGGATTAACACAGTTTGCATTGAGCTGTTGAGGGGTTCTCTGAGCCCTGCTACGATGAACATCGTTCTACCTGCAATTATTAGGGGTTTATATGGTATCCCCAAAGAGGAACTGTATGGTGTGGCCCTTAATGGGATGAAACGAGTATTTGTGAAGTTCCTGAGGACTAGCTACTACAGCAGTGTGGTGGAGGAGTACCAGGAACGACGAATGTGCCTCAACTCGACGATTTGGGTGTGTGCATGCATGACGTATCTACTTACTACACGTGGGTACGAGTGAGGAATGTACCTTCGAGGCAACTAAGTTTGGTATAGAGGAACTTTTTTTGCAAGTATGGAGTCATTCATGAAACCAGAGGTGGGGTTGGAGGGATGGACCATATGAGGGTCTCCCGGAAGGGTCATACAACATCAAGATGACCTTAAAGATGCCCATACCTTCGTATGTCCTGTTGCCAGGGACCAGAAATCAGGATATGTTCGTATGGGGGGGCAAAGGAGAACGTGTCGTCTTTGCGGCTCTTATGACCATATGGCGGCGCAATGTGCACGTAGAATTGCCACGGGAGTGTTTTGCTCCGGTGGAGGACGTACAGCAAACGAGTGTGGTGGCGGCGGCGAAGACTGGGACTACTCTATGGAGTGAGGGGGGTGAGAAGGGGGGTGAACTGATGGGGACGTGTGTCACACCCCCGGGGAGGGGGGAGATCCAAACCCAACGTCTGTGGGGTGGAGGAAGTGGTGGGTCGACAAGGGGGTGTCCTTGGAGTCAGTCTCCAAAAAACTTGGAGGGGCCGGGGAAAGGGGAATGGGGGGCGGAAGTGAAAAAGCAGAATTGGGGGGCTGAGTGGGGAAAAGTACGGGGGGTTAGGGAAAAGGGATCTTGTTAGGGGCAAGGGGTTCCCCAAAGGGAGGATGTCCTGGGAAGAGGTGGCTTTGGGAGGACCCCTTAGGAAGGGAGGAGGGGGGAAAGAAAAGATGTTTTAAATGGGAAAGACCAGGTAGAAGGGCAGGGCAGAGGTGGCCCCAAATCCCCCCCGGGGGGGAGTACAGGAAAACGGGGGAAAAAGGGGGGGGTGGGGGCCTTTAAAAAGGAAAAAAAAGTGTGAGCCTTAAGGGGAGGGAGAACCAAGGGGCCAGAGGTAAGGTTTGAAAGGGTGGTGTAACGTAAAGCAAGGGCCCTAAAAACGAGGAAAAAGGGGTGGGGGAGTGGTTTGGGAGGGTTTTTGTTTCTAAGGGAGAAATAAAAAGGGGAAAATTAAGGATTATTTTTGTAAGATGGCCGTTTTAAAGGGGGAGGGGCGTTTTATAAAGGGAATTTGGGTTGGGGGGGGGAGGAGGGGGGTTTTGGGGGAGGGTTGTTTGGGGGGATGGGTGGTGGGGGGAGGGGGGGTAGGGTTGTTTTGGGGAGTTTATACCGTGTTTGGGGTAACAAAGGGGAAAAAAATCAGATTTTGTTCGTGACGTTTTTAATTACCGGGGTTTTTCCCTGCCAACGAAATTGGAGGTGTTTGGGAATTTGTGTATTTAGGCATGTAGACTAGTACCTAGGGGGGGGGGGTGCTGTTGGGTTTTTAAAAGGGTTTTGCTTTGTGCGAGTGGGGGTGGTAGATGGGGTTGGCAGGGGGGTATCGGGTTGACATACTAGTACGGGGAGTTATGAGGAAAGGGTTTGGGATAGGATTTAGTGGGGCAGGGATGGATGGAAAATTTAGAACATAACGTGGGTTTATCAACCACAGAGCAGTGTTGGCTGACTTGGGGTGGAGGGTTTTTCCGAAATTTCAGAGCTTTTTAAAAATTAAATTGGGGTTTTACGGAGGAGGATCAAGGCGGTCTTTTCAGCATGGGGGAAAGGCTTTTGGGGTAGGGATGAGGAGGGGGTTTTGCGTTTTGGGGGAGTTGAGGCAAATAAAAATTTAAAATTTTTTGGGGAAAGGGGGGCAGGGAACGGCACGTGGGGGTTTTGGGATTGCAGAATTATTAGGGGGTCAGTTGAATGATTGTTATCGGGGGGGGGGGTAGGGAGGGAGTGGAGGAGTTATGGGGAATTAGGAGTGTTTAGTAGAGATCATAATGAACGTTTTGATGCACTCGGGTCGGGCAGGTTTGGGAGGACTACTAAAAGGTGATAAGCCAACGGGGTTGCTCAGAAAATTCAAGACGACAGTTGGGAAATACGTGGCGCATATTGTTGTGGAGGGGGGAGGTTATGTGAGGGGAAGGGGCCTCACTACACGATTCTTCAGTAGGTATGCTGATTATTGGTTACGGGAAAAAATGGAAGAGAAGGGGAGGGGGGGGTGGGTTGAAACATTTGAGGGAAAAGGGGTTCTGCGGGTATGGGGCAGGGGATGGGGATTTTGGGGGAGGCTTTACGGGGAAGAGGTGGGGGAATGGTGAAGGTTTGACCCGGGGGAAGGCACCGGAAAATGGGTTATCTAATGATTTTTAAAAAGCACTTGGGGGAAAGGGTTCTGGGGGAGTCCCTAGTGGCAGTTCTAAATTTATAGTTTGAAAGGGGGGCAGAATGCGCAAACACAGAGAATTGGGGTCTTTGTCTTGGTCCAAAAAAGGGGGAGGGAGAAGGGTTTGGGTTTATCCCCTTTGTCGTTAAATGTGACGGATTACAAAATTTTTTGCGAAGGTATTGGGGCGGGTTAAAGAAGGAAAATGGGAGTAGCGTACATGAGGGACAGTATGGGATTCCGGATGGACTTGAAGAAGGGGCACAGTGGATAAGGGATTTTATAGAGAACGTCGGGGAGGGGGCGTCCTTGGAGATTGGGGCCAGGCATATACTGGGGAAGGGGGGACTTTTGGGGGGGCTGTTTGGAAAATTGGGTTTTGGAGGGGGGTCGTGAGGGGGGTGCGCATTCTGTAGGGGGGCGTCAGAGGGTGCAGGGTTAATGGTAACGGGGGGGGGCGGTGTGATGGAAAGGGATTAAGGCGGGTTGCCCCTGTCACAGTTGCTCTTTGCATGCGTGCAACATCCTTTCTTTGAGCTTGGACGACGAATTTCGGGAGTGGGGGGGGGGTATGGGGGGATAGTAGGTTATGGAATACAACTGTGTTAGTTTTCGAGGGGGGGCTTTTCGAAGGGTGGGGGAGGTCTTTGGATTTGGGAATATTTTGAAAGGTAGTTAATTTAAAAAGTCTAGGTTTTGGGAAGAGGAACATGGGTTGGGGGGAGATTGGGGGGGAGGAGATGGGATGGACGGTTTTTAAAAGAATTAGGGTGGGTGGGGTAGGTTTTGAAACAAATTGCAGGAAAAGTAGGAGATTAACCAGAAGCATCACGAGTAGGGTTATAGGGAAGTTTAAAAGGGTTTGAGGGCCGTGAAGTGGGTTACGCAGAGGGCTTGGTAATTAAAAATCGGGGGGTGTATAGTAAGGTCTGGGGTTTAGCGGAGGTGTTCCCCTTTAGGGTGCAGGGAAAAAGGGGAAATACAGAGGAGGGGTTGGGTTTTTGTGGGGGTTTGGGGGGGGCCCCGGGTTTTCCAAAATTGGTCATGACGGAGTGAAAAGGGGGGGACAGGTTTTTTGCCTTAGGGGTAGGGTAATGGATTTATTTAACAAGAAACTAAGGGTGGGGGGGAGAGGGGGGTAGGGTGGATAGGGGGATGAGGGATGCTAGAAATGGTGGGGTGGTAGGGATTTGAGAAATGTGAAGTGTAATAAGTTTTGTTGGGAGGGGGCAGGGAAAAAGGGTTAAGGTAAAAGCAGGGGGGGTGTGGCGGGGAAAAAGGGGGATTGCAGGGGGCCCCAGTATACCCCATTAAACTGGAGGGCAATGGGGGGATTCAGGGGCGCTTTGGAAACCCGGGTAGGGAGTTGGTGTCCGTTTTCTAATGGTGTGGTGGCATCTAAGTATATGTTCTAAGGGGGTTGGTTTGAGAGGCAAAGTTTTTCTGTGGGGAGGAGGAATGGCATATCATTGGGATATTTTTGTTCTTTTGGGAATGGTGAGAGTCTGGAGGCGGGGGGTTTTTAACTGTTGGGGGGGGGGGGTTGATCGTTTTCTTAGATCGTTTTCGATGGATGTTAGTGGGGTAGCAAGCAAGTGGGCAGGGGTTTGTGATTTATGGGAGATTATTTTCATGTTTCTTGGGTATAGGCAGATTCAGGGGAGTTGAGGATAAAAGCTTGCAGCGGGTTTTATAGGACAAAGGGGTAGAATAGGTTAAAATAGGGGGGGATGGGAATCAAGTTTTCGATAGGGTTTTCGTAATTTTTCGTAGCACAGCTTTAAGGGGAAAAGGGGGGGGCAAGGGGAGGGCTCTTTTTTTGTTAGGGGGGGGGGGAAAGGGTTTGCTAGCAGTGTGGAAGGTGGTGTGAGGGAGAAGGAGAGCATATATTTTGAAATGGGTTTTGTTCCGCAGAGATATTTTATATTGGCACATACCCTTGGGTACATGTCACATGGGGAAAGCCTTGCATTACATTTTTGGTTGGGGATATTTTTGCATCACTTCGAGGAGAGGTGGTTAAGTGGCTGTTATGGGTTTTTTGGGCAAATATACTGAACACGTGCAAAAGTATTGCCCTGAAAGTAGTAATTCTTTTTATTAACATTGAAAGGGTTTTAAAAAAAAAAATAAAGCAAGAAACACTGTAGTCAAGTATTAGTATAAAAGATGCTTGTATTTTGTATTTTAAAAGTAGCTGCAAGTACTTTTCCCTTTGCCCTGTGGATTGCTTTTCTTTAGAATAATTTGTATACAATATTTTCCTATAACGTACTTTTATTTGAAGAAGGTTGTAATACCTTTTCACCGTTAATGTGCAATAAACTATGTCAAGGATGTTTAATTGTGTTTCAGTAGGGGGATTAGGGTTTGTGTTCAGCATTAACAAGTTTGATCTTAAGCTGAGTAATTTTGGTAGGGGGTACCCTTTTGGTTTTCATGAAGGGGGTTTTTTTTTATTATTTGCCCCCCCTTGTGGGGGAAACCCATTGATATGTTTCAATGTAAATTTTAGTCTTGGTTTAATTAAATTTTAATAGGTTGTTTTAAAGTTGAGGTAACATAAAATGTATTCCTAATTTTATGTGTAAAATCCGTTTACAAGAGTTCTGACATTTGAATTTTTTGGTTGTTGTTTATTATTATTGATATTAGTATTGTGGGGTTTTTTCTTCCAATTTCAATGTTGCGATAGTAACATAATTAAATTTTGTGTTCTATGTACTTTTAATATTTTTTTTTGTTGTTTATGCATAACCAAATTTTGTAATTCTCATTAAGGTTTAATGAGGGAAAGGGGGTACCGGATTGTGGGTTACTTAAGGTTTTTTTTTTCCAAACGGTGCATGCAAATTTTTTTGTATGCACTGGGAATTTTTTAATTTTTGTTAAAAGGGGGTTTGGTAGGTCATGTTTTTGGATGGTAAAGGTGGTAATACCCTACGGGTAACGTTTATTTAATACTGGGATTGTGGGTAAGGAAAATTTTTTTTAATTCCCTATAGTTCTTTTTATTAATCACTTATACTCCTTGTATGGGTTTTAAAAATGAGTGGGCAGGGAAATGGATTAAGGGGATGACTTGTATATAGACTTCAGTAAAATGAAAACGTGTGATATTCTTGGGTTATATAGCCCCTTTTTTGTGTAAGAAACTGGTAGATTTATAATTTATTAAACCCCCCTTATGTTCGGGTTGGGTTGCCCTTTTTGTGTATCACATGTATGTTTGAATTTTTTGGGGATGGCATCATGTTAATTTTAAAGAGTGTTTCTTAATATAAATAAGTGCTGGGATAGGGAACGTGGAATTGTTTTTTTTATTTTTAAAGGGTAACATTCTTGTTTATGTAACGTACCAGCTACATATAAAAGTATTTTTGTTTTTTAAAAAAAATAAAAAAAAAAAATATATATTAAAAAGATACACGAAAAACAGATTACTGCAGTAGAATCGCACTTAACCCGAACCTAATAACGCACCCTACAAAGTGGTAAACCACTCAACACACACCCGTTTACATTGGTATTACACTCACCACAATACCCGTATATTTCATTGAATAACACTCTCACACATAAAACACCGTAATTAAGGATAATACACTCCACCAACACTATACATTTCGTGGTTTGTTTTATTTGTTAAAAAAATCTCTAACAAGGGTTTCAATTACCCAAAAATCAAAAACCCGGAAATTATGAAATTGTACAAAAAACAAGAAAACAAAACAAAAAAAACATGCACAATGA